>NQLW01000011.1:8790127-8841648 GCA_002312845.1 Kalanchoe fedtschenkoi
GCTGCTGGTTTGTGTTTTGGCCCTTGGATATTAATTAGTATCATTGTCTTTTTAGAGATATAAAACTTAGTTTAGGTATTTCCAAACATTGTTATAAAGAAAAACTAAACGAGCGGGCTATTCTCCTCATTTGTGACCAATGATAATACTTTTGGTTTTTCATATGTGAGATCAACTGTTGGTTAAATGGTTAACCGTGGTTAAACCGAAATCCGACGGGGATGGGGATGGTTTTGAGTTTTCCATACCCGAGCGGTTATGGTGCGGGTATGATTTTGATATGTCTCAAGACGGATAGGGTACGGTAATACCACTAACCGCCCCGAACCAGCCCCGTTGCCATCCCTAATTATACACCATCCATCTAAATAATAGATAATTTAAAAATAATTGGAAAAATTTACAAAAAATCAGAAAAAATTTAAAAAATGCTAGTTTGATTTATAAATATTAAAATAATGAAAAAAAAATTATAAAATCGTATATTTTTTGAATTTATATTTATTAAAATAATTATATATGAATGTGATGAGCATGTGTATAAAAGTGATGAATATGTGTATCCAAGTAATGAATTTGTATATACACATGGTGAATATATGTATGCAAATGATGAATATGTGTATGAAAGTGATGAATATATCTAAGCAAGTGATGAATATGTGTATGCACGTGGTGATATATGTATGCAATTGATGAATATATATTCGCAAGTGATGAATATATGTATACAAGTGATGAATATATGTATGCAAGTGATGAATATGTGTGTGCAAGTGGTGAATATGTGTATAGAAATTATGAATATATGTATACAAGTGATGAATATATGTTTGCAAGTGATCAATATGTGTATGCAAGTGATGAATGTATGTATGAAAATGATGAATATATATAAAAAAAATAATGAATATATGTATGCAAGTGATGAATATGTGTATTCAAGTGATGAATATGCTTATTCAAGTGATCAATATGTGTATAGTAAATAGTATGCAATTGATCCACCACCGGATGGCAGTGATGTCGATCTCACTTGTATCTTGAATTCAAGAAGCTCTTTAATTGGTTGGTGACAGATATGCACTTATCTGATTGAATCCATAGCTCTTTAGACACTCACTGCACGCACACACAGTATAAGACATGAGATGTTGCAGAACTCACTTAAAATTCAAGGTAAAGATGATAGAAAAAAAAGTAACTATATGTTATTTTTCTCATTGAATCTCAAGCACCTTGTATATGACTAAGAAACTTCTTTCTGCAAAGATTCACGAATTATATTTTGTTTCAAAAATAAAAATAATAAGATGTAGAAGATAGTCTAAGACAATAAGCTGGCCAACTATACCTTATACACTACATGACATCACGAGATGAAGATGCGTATGCAGACAGCAGAAACCCACAAAAATAAACAATCCAAAACCCATTCAACACACCAAAAAATCCACACAACCCCTATCTATGAATTTATCATAGATAAAAATTCAAAACATCAAATCTATTTAGCCTCACGGAACACACCAAAAACGCTTCCAGATCTAAGAACAATTCAATAAAGCGAGATGATTGTTGGTGTCGAAAGAAGGGAGGAGGAGGATTGCAGACGCTCTGGATTTGAGAGCAAATCAGTAAAGTAAGACAGTTGTTGGCGTCGAAAGGATGGAGGAGGTGGATTGTAGATGCTCTTTATTGCAGACGCTCTGGATTTGAGAGCAAATCAGTAAAGTAAGACAGTTGTTGGCGTCGAAAGGATGGAGGAGGTGGATTGTAGATGCTCTTTATTGCAGACGCTCTAGATTGATTATTTTACAAATGTAATTTCTTTGCTTTGTTTTCACCTGCCACCATTCTTGGTTTTTTTTCTACCCTATCTTTTCACTCTTTTAAAGAGCAAAAAGTTTCACTATTTTTATTTTTCAGTATGGCTATCGAGGCCGACTTACCTGCTAACCTGGATGTCTGTTGGAGTTTCGCTATTCAATAGAGTGAAATTACATAAATTTTTCACGATAGTTAAGAGCGCAAATGACTTAGATGTTTCAATGTGAAAATCTTCTAACAGATTTGAATGATGATGATGATGATGATGATAATAGAGAGGTTTTAGTTTTGACTGAAATGAGATGATGATGATTAGTAGATATTGAAGAAGTTTTAACTTTGATTGAAATGAGATGATGATGATAGACAGATAAAAAGATTATTATTTTATTTAATTGACACTTCTTTCTTTTGCTCTTTCTGAATTATATCTATTGGTTCTTTTACTTAATTGTCGTTTCTACTTCCTTTTTCACTCGGTATTTCATTAATGATTGTATATCTCTCATCTTCAAAATTAATCATTTTGACTAACATGTTAGTCACATTAATTTAGGATTGTGTCATTTACATCATTGATATTTGCACTAGTGAATAATGAAAATTATAGGTGATTGATAAAAGCTTCTGTAATCCGCTCTATTAAAGGAGAAAACTCCAACTGGCATCTAGTTTGGCAGGTGAGTCATTCTCATTGGCCATATGTGACTTGCACTCTACTGAAGAGCGAAAATGGTGAGACTTTTCTTTTTTGAAATAGTGAAAAGGATAAAGTGGAAAAAAACCAAGAGGGATGGCGGATTTGATTGAAAATAAAGCAAAGAAGTTACATTTGTAAAAAAAACTCCTCCAAATCTGAGAGGAAACATCATGTTTCCTAAAGCAGTAATAAAAGAGATAGATGCTAGGTGCAGATCTTTCCTCTGGGCAGGTAAAGAAACATAAAAAAAAAGTCCCATTGCCTGGGAGGATGTCTGTAAACCAACTAAAAATGGTGGGCTGGGAATTAGAAATTTCATGCTTAATAATAAAGCTCTGATTTTAAGTCAGGTCTGGGACATTCTTTTAGGCAAAGACTCTTTATGGATTAAATGGATCCACATGTTCTTCATCAAAGGCAGGAATCTTGTTAATATCCAGGTGCATGCAAACATTCCATGGATAACCAGAAAAATCATTAAATGTGCTCAAGAATACCCAGGTATGGTCTCCTATAACAATTCTGCTATTTCTTGGAATGCTCTAGGTAAACCTTATACTACATCTGCTACTTACTTTTATCTGTTAAATGTGAATAGCTTGCCTATATTTGAGTTCACAAACATCTGCTGGAATAAACTGGTACTACCTAAATATGCATTCATTACTTGGTTAGCATGTAAAAAGAGACTGTTTACAAAAGATAGAGCTAATAAATTTGGAATCTCCACGGATCTGAGTTGCCCATTATGTTCAGATCATGAGGAATCTATAAATCATCTGTTCTTTGAATGTGATCTATCTCAGGAAATTTTGAATCATCTTCTGAGCATAATGGGTATACCCATTATCAGTGGGGACTTGTTTTCTGTTCTGAGAATACTATTAAATGGTTATGCAGGTCCGTCAATGAGGATGCTTGCCACCAGGGGCTCTGCAAATATTGCAATTTACACAATCTGGCGAGAAAGGAACCAAAGGCTGTTCAAGAATGAGAGGAAATCCAACATAAAACTCAAAGCTGAAGCAACATATGACTTGAAGATGATGCTAAGCAAGATAAGCAAGATGAAAAAGACATTCAAAAATATAGAATGGGCTGGTAGAATGGGTATAACTCCTGAGTTTATCCAGAAAAAAACAGAAATGCAGGGTGTATCTTGAAGATAGGCCTCTTAAACCTTAGCATCGCCATACCCAACTGAGATGAGGGAAAATGCCCCTGCTTTTACACCACTTAAACACACCAGGTGGCTGGATTCTGAAAAACAAAAAAAAAAATCCTATTGTAATAGTCTTAAGTTTTAGTTTTCCCTAGATCAAGGGCTAAACTAGGTCCAAAAATGACCTGTGGTCATTGTTTTGTGTGGAACTATTGATTCCATAAGTAGCGAGCAGGGTACATAGAATTCAGTTTGATCCTTGTAATTGTTTCTCTCTTTTTTTTGGAATAAATAATCAATCTTCCAAAAAAAAAATCTGAGAGGAAACATCTCCTAATCACACTATGATGGCGGCGGCACCACACCAACTTAAGCTCGCTATTGGAGATGCTCTTAACATTCCTAAGGGTATTTTTGCCATGATGATATAATTTTTATTTAGTTTTGATTAGAATAAATAAACCAGTCTAAACTGGTGGATTGATAATCCTTACTTCAAATAGTAAATTTTAATACCAGTATTATTAATAATTTTTAAAAATTTCTACTAAACACACCATTTTAGTATTAATAATCCTATACCTCTACTTGTCTTGGCTACCAAACACATCATAAGGATATCAACTTATACAAAACTTATATGCCTGTTTGTGCTGACATGAGAGGTTGTTTGATATGAAACAGTTTTCTTATTCATGGAAAAAGGGCATCTCAATACAGATCCGTACATCTTTGGATAAAGAGCCTCTTATCAAGAATAAACACTCCATACACACATTCAACTTGTAGAGAGTGTCTCTCTCTCTTACATCCTTTTAGTTTTATAATCGTAGTATAGTTTACTTGTACTGAGTCTCTTCCCTTCATGACTTAATTTGAGACCATGAACGAGATGTGAACTCAAGGTTCCAGGGTTTAGGGACACTAACCACCATGTAAAGACGCTCTATCCAAGTAAGTTCGTTCTTATATTTTATGTTATTTATTTTTTATAAGACCGTCGTTGAGATATCCTATAAAAATAAATTTATAATACCTAAACTCACTAGCAAGCAGTAAGTAATGGGTCAATTCACAGACACTAAACTCCTGACACATTAGTAACATGACAATTAACAAATAAAAAGTTTAAGGTTATGGGTGGTTAAAAATTGTAATGGTGACTACAGTCACTTCAACTTGCACACTAAGTAGAAATATCGGTAGGATAAACATGTAGTTCCGGTTGCTTACTGATGAGATTATTCGTCACCGATACAAAAGATTAAATTCTATTCATGCACTGAATTCAGTAAAATATACATTTCATATTTCAGAGTACAAACAATTTCTCTAATTTTCCATTCATTATACTCTGAAGCTAATTGTATGAATTATAAATGTCTAACATGTCTAGTAGGTTGTTAGCCTAGCGACAAAACATACGTAGTTGTGCTACAGTGAGAGGAAATTCAGACAAAGTTATGATCCTTTTTATGGAATTTAGGATATGTTACTATATATACTCTGTCAAATTAACATTTGGCTTCTGCCTTACAATTAGATATAAGCATCTAGGTTTCATACAATTATGAACTGCACATATTGGTTGTCATGCACATCAATGCAATCATTCAGATTCTATATAGTAATAATGTCAACATAAATAGAATTTATAAGCACAAATTATCTCACAACAATCATCACAATTTTACAGCACCTGAACTACACAGGAGATTTATCCATGAATGGCCATAGACAAAGACATGAGTAAAGAGGTAGGAAGAATACTTATAATTTGACCTAAATCTATGGTAGGATGAATCTCTTGCTGCTCTCCACTGCTCCTTGAAGATTGCTAACAACATGTCCAAGATTGCACCTTAGGCACGAGGTTGAGACTCCACACAGCACACTTACACTATGAGGTAAAGACCTCCTTAGTCCTTATATAGGTGTGGGAAGCTTAGTTTAAGATATAAATTTGGACTCTCTTTTGATAAATATCTTCAGGAAAAAATGATGGAAGTAGGACTTATCGGCTTATAGAAATTACAATTGTATTTGGAGTCGAATTAGAAAGCTTCATGCCCATCGACATTGACCGTCCTGCTGGCAGAAATCGGTAATGAATTAAGCGTTGACCCTTTTTAAACAATTGTAGATAATCCTCTATCTTTCAATAGCTGCTTGAAACGCGCAATCAGAGTTCTTGTGAGAACGATATGGGTCTTTCAAATTTATGTGTTCTGCTGACTCGAGATTTGAAAACAATTCACTGCGTGCACTTGTCACGTCTCAACCGCGCGCGGCTCTTGCACACAGCCAATGCCATGTCAGGTCTCTTTTTCTTTTTTTGTGTGATAAGTGCATCTCCCTCGCCCCGTCACCGCAGGCGAGGCTCTTGCGCTCAGCTGACTTTAAGTTTTATGTCCGATTTTCTTCTTCTATCCAAATATGCTCTAAAACTGCCCTTGTTAGCACGCTTTCGCATTAAGACCTAAAATAAAATTGAAATACAAAAATTAGCTAAAACTATTAAATAACACTCAAGAATGGTCTAGAATTAAGTGAGTAAAGCATGAATGAGACAGTCAAATTTGGTCTCATCAGTTCTTCATCGTATAATATCATTTTCTAAACTTATATGAGTGGCGAATGAGAAATCGTACATCGTTACGAGAATTGTTATACGAGAAGACAAAATAGGATAAGGTTGTTACGCTCCACTCCGGATTCAAGTAATCAACATTGAATTCTATTTGATTGCACTTTATCAATTATCATGTTTAGTTTAGGATGTCAACATAAAGTGACATAGGTTTTGCTCAGATCCGAACTGAATATGCTTATTAATCTGATTAACATACTTATCTAACAAGAATATAAGTTTACCTTATTAGAATGAGTTTTCATGATATTCAGATGAAGTACATTTTAGGACTAGTTTATATCTGCTACCTACCAACCCTCAATTCATGATCGCAAAATGAATAGATAAGCACTACGACTATAGAGCTCAGATAAGTTCATCGCTCCTTGTGTTTGAACCGGTCTTACCAGTTATAAATTTTATTTGACTTGTATCGGAACCCTCGCTTGCGAGGTGTGAAAATGTTGTATCGTCAGAAGGCCAACGCTCATCTCTAGATTTTCCTAGAGATTTACGACACGCTCAAATAAGTCCATCGCTCCTTGTGCTTGATTCGATCTTACTAATTATAAATTTTATTTAACTTGTATTGGAACCCTCACTTATGATGTGTAAAACTACTACACTGTCAGGAGGCTAGCGCTCATCTATAGATTTTCCTAGAGATTTGCAACACAGTGAAGGTGAGCAACACAGTGAAGGTGAACAAAAGAGTGGCTCAAAAGTCAACCATAAGGGAATTACAACAAATGAAATAAACCTTTACAAGCTTTTTTATAAAAGTATTATTCCTCGGCCACAATGAATGAGTTGATACAAAAGATCACTAACTTTCGACAACTGAGTGGTTATATAATATATGAGGTCGGGGAACGCTTCAAGAATTATCAAGGACAATGTTCTCATCATTGCCAAATAAAGCATATTATTATGTACCTTTTCTACTCTAAAGAAGTGGCTCAGAACTATCAATTTTGGGGAAATGACAGAGCGACGGACATCCATGTTCCAAGGAGGTACCCGCAAACTCGGCTGAAATAATGAAATATTTTCTGAGCTGAGTAAATAGTTGGCTTTATGGATGAACCAGGGCAACAAAATGACAGTTAACTTGTCAATGCCACAAGTACGTTCACCTTGTGGAATCTATGAGATACAATAACATGACGCCTCATAATTTTATAAAAGTCCACAATTGAAAAAAACATCAACTTGGTTAGAGGGAGGTCACAAGGATACTAGAACCGGAAGAACCAATACAATCGGACCTACCACCCCAGCAACAAAAATCACCCTAACTTCTCAGTGAGACTCCAAAACTAAGTAGGACAACCATCTTCTGAGAAGGCAATCATTCAAAGACCAAACAAACATGAGAAGGCTGGGAAGAATGTTGAAGTAGAGTTCTGAGCTAAGTGAGCCAAGGAGAACATGCTTCTCTCTTAGGCCTTTAAAACTATCATGGCGTAGCTTGAGCAAGTAGAGATCCACAATCGAATGATTGGGAATCAAGTTGCTCAACAAAGACAAGTAGCTCAAGAAACTCGAGGAGCAATGGAGGCTGAGACACAACTGCTCAAAAGAGAAAACTATCAGACAATCTCCAAAGAAGAAGAAGAAGAGAGCCTATCATCTGAACCAAAAAACTCTGAAGCATCAACTGAAGAGATAGTCTTCAAAGAACCACAAGGCAAGGAGAGAGAATCAAAGCTAAACCAGATCTGAATGGAGAAATTCTCTAGTAGGCACAACTAATATATCATGAAGAAAAAGGATTAGGGCATTCACTCTAAGGAGCTAGGACTAACCGATCTTGAGAGACCACTCGTTGAGCCGGTAGAAGACAAGTATCCAAGGGCGGAGATTAATTAAGAGGACCCAGGGGAGATCACTCTTTCCTGCAAAATATATAGACAAGTGTTCAAATCCATGGCAGATCTTGGCTCTCGTATCAATGTAATGCCCCTAAGTCTCTTCCTCAAACTTGAAATATCAAGGATAAAGTAGCCAAACATGGAGATAAGGATGGGCGACGGACATGTCACGGTCCCAATGAGAAAAGCCAAAAACATTCAGGTGAATATCAGAAATAAATTTTTCTCATGCGACTTTGTGATCATGTGTGATAGCCCATCACAGAAGGAATCTCTGCTCTTTGGGAGGTCATTCATGGCAACTACAGTAGACATGAGACAAAGACAACATTTAGCCACAGTCAAGCACAAGGGATACCTGATGCATTTCCAATCAAGGAGTAAGTTAGGAGTGGCCATAAGAAATTAGTTTCAAAAGGTGTTTTATGCATCAGAGCCAGCCACAAGTGGAAAGACAAAGAAAAGATGTTGTGCCATATTAGAACCACCTCCTCTAGACGCAATCCCACACTCAGTAGCATCTACCGAGAAGGAATATTCGCACCGAGCTTTCCGATAGCAGTTCAACAATAAGGATACGTCTTGCGAAGACATTAAACTACGCCTTTACGGAAGTAACTTAGACTCAAAGTCTTTTTTTTATTTTTGCATTAGGAGCAGTTATAACTTGGTTTCAGTGAATTTTTTGGCATTCATTGAGTGTCATGATTTCATTCTAAGTGTGAAATGATCAGAAACTACTACTATCCCATGCTCACGTTTCCACCTAATTTTGGTAAGTTCCTATATAAATAGATGCATTCAGTATGTTAACTTTCGGGGTTCAACGCTTAAGGAACTATATTTTATTTAAGAAGGGGGTGACATAGATCATGAATATTCTTCTTGAGTTGTGTTTGTTGTATAAGAAAAAACTAATAACCAATAAAAATTAAAACAACAACTTTTAATAAAATAAACAAATAGTTTTTAGTAGATTCTTAAAGAGGATATTTGTGAATTCTATTTATTCTTGATTTGCAAAAATTCTTTTTGCTTGAAATATTTTGAAGTAAAAATGGTATTGAGCCTAAGCTTAAATCATAGGATTAAAATTTTTACTTTTTTAAATTTTCATGTGACTTCGGTGAATGAAAGATCATAAATGGTTATTCTTTTCAAACAAATGGGTGCCGATAAAACATTTTCAAAATTCTTAGTTATCTAGCATTTTTATGTGACCATTTTTCTTGATTTAAAAATATTTCTTGTTAAAATTTCCATTTAAAAATTTATAAGAAATATTGCTAAGTTCTAAGTGTGGAATGATTTTCAATCATTTTAATATTTCTAAAAAATAATTTAAACTTCAAGGGGGAGAGAAAAAGTTTCCAAAACTAGTAAAAAATAAATGGAAGAAAAGTTTACTGAAAAGAAGGGCTGAAGGTCATAAAAATGTTTTGAAAAATCTCTTAAGGAATTAAGGCGAAAATGTTATTTCCCTCTTTTACTTGACAAGCACTTTTTTCTTTTCACTTAGGATGTTAACTTGAAACATTTTTTAAACAAAAGATTTTTGGGGAACACCCTTGTGTGCACACAAAAGTATTTTGAAACCGAAATATTTTACTCTTTAAAAACTCCATTCCGATTTCCTCTTTTCTTACAGGCTTAGACATGATCTATGGACTTGAAAATGAGCATTGAGACATAAACCCATGGACTAGCATAAGTGGTTGGTGGAAAAATTTTGTGTGATAGGTTGGAAAGAATGTATATTTTTTAACCTTGTCATTCAAAAGTCCAAGATAAATTAAAAAGTATTTCTTCTACATTATAAAAAATTTTGCAATACAAGCTCACTTCTTTTTTTTTAAAAAATACTCTGCTTTGCAAAAAAATAATTCTGCATTATATATCCTCTTATTTTGAAAATTAGCTAGAATGATCATCTCCTCCACCTTTAAAGAGTTAGAATGAGATGTGTGGGTTATCTGGATAAGAAAATTCTCACATGACTACAACTCATCCACAAGGGACACCTAGGGATTAGGCTTGATGCATATGCTGAATGCGCCCCTGATTCATACGAAAGTGAATTTGAAATTTTCATTGTTTTGCACTACATTTCATAGTAGAGTTTAGAAATGAAGTTGAAAAAAATAAGATCATAACGTCATAGGGGATAAAAGTAGTGTATTTTTTCCCTACATTTTTCGAGTGATTTATTTGTTCGAGATGAACAAATCCTAAATCTGAAATTTTTATTGGAGGAAAAGTACACCAGTTTTAACTTTTCATTTCTTCATGATTTGAGTCATCTTAGAACAATTTTACCTCTGTTTCTGTGGTTTTTATGTTCATATATGAAAAATCCTAAAAAATGGAAGAATGAAAAGGGGAAGCGATTCAGAGAAGAAACGAAGTATAAACCGAAAAAGTTAAATAAAGTCAACATCTACTTGGTCGAGTATAGTTGTACTTAACCAAGTAGAATTATATTGGGCCAAGTACACCCTTGACCAGCTGAAGGAAGAAGGCTCTGATTCCCACTCGGCCCGAGTGAAATGAAAAAAAGACCTTACTCAGTTCAAGTAAGGGTCATTTATATACCTTCACTCGGCCGAGAGGCTAAAAATACCTAAGTCTCACTCAATTCGAGTACATTCAATGCATCTTACTTAGTCTGAGTAGAAATTTGGCCTTGTCTCACTCGGTCTGGGTAAGGTGTTGTGGGAGCCTTAAATGAAAGGATTCATGAAAGAAATCCTCTACCTCTTGAAGGCTATATATCCTCTTATTTTTCTCTCATTTCTACATTATAAAAGGATCTCTCCACAACATTTTAAAGACACGCTCAAACCAAGAAGGAGCTAGCAAGGAGGAGCCTCTCACTCTACATAATTTGCATAGGTTTCATAGAAGAAATCATGGTTTTTCCCAAAATCATATGTGAGTTGTCCTCTCCTGTTCCAAACTATGGATCATATGGTATTATATTCTTACTTTATCATGTTTCATTTATAATAATTTTTTTCTTATTATAATTGTCATGAAGTCTCTTTTACATACATGTAGCACGAGTCTTGTATTAGGATTAACATGTAGCACTAATTTAGCATAAAACATGTGTAATATAAGAATCTAAGCATCTATTCTATCACCCTCTGTACCATACTATTAGCCAATGAAGGCGAGAATTAGAAGGGACTAAGATTATGATCTAGTTGTAGTAAATGAACTTGGCAACAAAAGGCAAGAATTAGAGTTGTCAAGAAAGATGTGTGATAGTTGTCCAGTCGGATAATATTATCATATATCCTTTAGGCATCGACCAATGAAGGTGAGAATCAGAGTTATCTCGATGTCTAGGATAGTTGTAGTCATAAAACACTGGTAACCGAATGCATGAATCAAAGACTACCGAGATGCAATGAGTAGGACATTGATAACACTTTTACACATAGTCAAGAAGTAAAGCATCTCACCCTTTCTACCGGTGTTGTGCGATAAATCAACACTGGGGAAAATTGTAGTTGTCAGTTGCGACAGGAAAAGGTCTGGGAGCTGGACATTGACGTGTGTAACTCAAGTGAGATGACTTATAGCATAAAATTCAAAACGTAGTAAGTAGATAACTTAGTAATGGTTGCATGCGTTGGTGTATAAACCCTAGGTGAAGTAGAATTCTAAGAACGCTTATCTAACTTCAAGGTCAGCCCATATCAAACTATTATTAGAAAGATAAATATGCAGGTGATAAAATCCTAGTTTCTCGAGTAGTATCTCCTTCTGTTCGACCCCATACTTACTGATTATAAATTATTGTTTACTGTATTGATACCCCATAAATACATAAGATTAAAATAATGCACCGTCACACATTGATATACTACTATCATAAAACTTATTATCAATTTCACCTTAAAAATTAACAAAAAATCATATGCGGGATTTATCAAACACATAATGAGTGATACTATCATTTTAACGTTAAAAATAATACAAACTCATATATGCATATTTTCGAACACATAATGAATGACATTAAGCTAAAGAAGACAATGGCTAGCAATAGATAGAAAATCTCTCATTACTCAAAGGTTGAATATGGACATATGAATTCAAGTTGAGAGATATAAAAACTTAATAGACCCTCAACAAACTAAATTTCGCTAAAGTTTAAAGTTTTTCCATTCGTTCATTCAATGGCTGCTTCACTAATCTTTATATAGTTAGATTAGTTGCAGAAATTGGAGGTGGGATGAACCTAAGGGATAGTGTGGATGCTTCTGGAATGAATAAGCTTACAATTAGTCCCTCTTTTTTCAGTTTTTTTTCCAGCTCTACTAATCAAATGTCTCTTAAAATCGTCCAAGCTTTAATCCACCTGATATAACCTAAATGAGCTAATTGTTTGACAAATTTTGTTCAAACTAAAATTTTCGAACCACATGACAGTCACTCCTAATCAAACATGTAATCATCCCTGAATGAGGTATTATCACATAAGATTCACTCTTAATCAAAATTTGGCAACATTTATAAAAACTCATACACGTAATCACTCCTTTCCTAGCACAAAATAGTTAAAAAACATTGAAAAAAATATCTGAACAATATAAGTTACGATGAAAAGTAGTTTCATGGAACCACACGCTTCGACCACCGGTATGGAATTTCGAACCCGAAACTTTATAGCCACTTATATCAAGGCCCGGCCTTGGCATTGGGCCAATTGGGCGACCGCCCAGGCCCGAACTGGGGAAGGGCCCATTACATATATTATGTTTGTATAATAATGTGAGAGTGGTGAGTTTCGAATCTATTCCTTAAGGTTTGAGAAATAAGACTCTTGCCATCTTAACCAATTTAATTTCTTATTTAAAATATTTAACTAAAAGATATATATAGTTAACTTTAATATTATATTCACTTTTAAAATTAACCAAGATTTATTAAAAACCACAACTCATTACTACTCTTAGCTAATTAATTATGTTTAAATATATAGAATATCTCTTCTTAGTTTTTTTTTTCAAATTTCAAAAAAATTTGGTCATACTTTATATATCCCAAATTTCTCCACCAAATATGATTTATATCCAACTTTACTTTCAAAATAAACACATATCTAACTTTTAACTGTATCCCCTTATTTTCAAAATTCAAAACTATTGCCAACTTTTAGTTATATCTCCATAATTTCTCAAACAAAATATGATGCATATCCCACTTCACATTCAAAACAATTGCATATTCACTAAGACATATCATTTCAGTTTCAAAATTCAAAATCATCACCAATTTTACCTTTTCTCATATCAACTTTTATATCCTAAATATTTACAATAAACGTATTTTAGTATGTATATATGTATATTATTTTACATTAATTTTCATGCCATTCGATTTCAATGTATCTTTCTAATTTTTTTTACTATAAATAAAGCACTCCAAACTCAAAGAGATGCAACGACATAACAACCATGATCTATTTTTATTTTTAAAACCACAACAACAAACAATAATTCTGTGTAACTGTCGCGAGTCAGACTTTTTCACTCTTAATTAATAAAATTTTAAGAGGATCGTCCCTCCTTTTAAAAAAAATGACAATGATTTATTTTATAAATAATTTTTAGTATAATATATATACATAAGATTCAACAATACCATTTTCGAATATTATACATGGGGCCCCATTATTTATCTTCACTCAAGGCCCTGCAAATGTCAGGAACGGGCTTGCTTATATCTCAGTCACAACCCAAGTGTACTTTACATAGCTTTATTAATCCTAACCGTTAACTTAGAGCCTCTCCTTGAATTAATCTGCATCAAATCGCAAGGTAGCAATATCTCAAGGTCTTCTAAAAGTATTTCGTGATTCAGGGACACAATTAATTATGTGGAAAGTGGGTACCGTCAATTAAGAGGCGCCATATGTCACGTCGAAAATTCACTATGATAGTACTATTTTCATTAAAGGAAAATTAATGATGTTAACGAAGTTGTTTAGATTAACGGAGTTTATCGGTCCCTTTTAAGTTTTTTTCTTAAGTAAATTTAAGAAAGTGTTTATTAATTTAATATGAAAAATATAATAAGAAGTGTAACATGACACATGAGTCACATATACCATGGTGAAAGGTCTATGGAATGTTTATTCAACGTGTGTGAAATGTTTGTGAATATGATAATATGGTATGATACAAATCTCACGTGATACGAATTTACTATTAGGCCTGTCTCAATGAGGATGCCCTTATATTGAGTTCAACTTTGTTTTTTTATTCACAAAGATATTAATTTTATTAAAGTAAAATTTCTTATGTGACAGATAATTGTCATTTAAAACATTATTTTTAGATGAACTTAGTCCACCACTATTGTGACTCACATAACAAAAAAAAAACACGAGACACTAAGGTTGTGTTTAGTTTAGGGAAAATTTTGTGGAAATAAAAATTGGTGGTAAAGGAAAATTTGTGAGAAAATGAAAAGAAAATGGGTGTGTTTGGTTTAAGGAAAATTTGATGGAAATAAAAATTTGGTGGAAAGTGTATTCCCCATGGAATCCATCTTATTTTCTCCTGCTTGGTCAAGGGTCCGAAATAGTGAGAAAATGTTAAAACATTCTTTATTTAAAATAAATTTTCCTTCCTTTTTTGATCTAATTTTCTCGCAAACTTTCCTTCTCTTTTTCTCACAAATTCCCTTCTCATTTTCCACAAAATTTTCTTTCCATCAAATTTTCCGAAAACCAAACACACGCAAATCTTTGAGGCATATCTCTCTTTACTCGCAGACAGACGGTGGTCTCAAAAGCTACTTATCTCATTATAAACTGAGACCTTGGTTATGAACGGATGTCGATAACAGGGCTAGGAGTGCACTGGCCTGCTAGGTCCGGATCGAAACACTTCCAATCAAATTAGCTCGAGGAAGCTACTAATTCTGAACACCCCAAGATAGAATTTAAAAACCTAGAGTTCATCTAGTGAAGTAGCTCTTTCTTTTAACAGTGTCACCCAGATGCTCCCCCGGGTAGAGAAACCTGTTGCAGATTTTCACATTGCCGAAAATCATCATCATCATATATCAATCACAAACCAAACTTTGTCTTTAGATTACATCTTCCGGTCATGCATTTGATGGAGGCTCATCTTCAATGTATGGTACAACATTGTTGGAAAGCAACATTTAGTAGTAAAGACAGTGAAAAATGGAACCTGACATTTGGTTATAGGAAAAACAAGGAGTTAGTAGAACAAAATTGCAAAGGACTAAATGGAAGAATGTTACTTCAGTCCTCTTCTGCATGTCACTTAACTTAAATTTTTTGTCTACTTTTACTTGTTAATTAACAATTTTCGATGCATATTTAATATCAACAACTCCCTTAAAACATCAAATATTAATCACTTCTTTATCATAATCAATAAAAAATCATTTATCACCAGTAATAATCTATCAATTTTACTTTTTGCAAGAATTTAAAAAAAAAACGTCAACCACCCACTCATTAAATTTGTTCAACTGCTAACATTAACTTTACCTTAATCTACTCAAATTAACCTTAAACGACATGTATTAGAAGACGGAGGAGTAACTGTCTCTTAATAGTATTCATTTCACCTAGATTAGAGGATCTTAGTGTAAATCGTGTATGCGTTTATTTCTTCTAAAGCATTCATCTCCTCTATAGGATATAAACACTTTGTACTCATTCATGAATAACATTGAGAAAATCTTTGAGGAAGTAGCTACACCATTCATCCTAACCATGACCATGAGGGCAAAATTTCTTGGGTCACAAGCTTCTTTACAAGTTCTGACAGCTTTCTTATCGTATTTTCTTTAATCTCCTCATTTTCCTCCAAATTATTTATAAAAATTTATCTAATTCAGCCTAGTTTTTGAAATATTTTCTATTCTATCATGTTTTGCAAAATCATAACTGCAAACTTCATGATTGTCACTTAATTTGGATAGCATCATGCTGTCAATTTACAGTTTACTATAGCAATTTTAAGAGCTCCAAATTCCATCTTCGCTGAAGAAGTCGCAAACTTGAGATGTGTTTTTCTATCCAAACTGTAGTTGCAATAATTGATTTGATAGTGTAACACAATTAAATCCAAATAGCAATCACCCATACAAACCACAATACACTACAGCAATTTCAAATGAGAAAAACACAATTGTAATTTGCATTTTTTTTAAAATTGAGATAGATAAAAAAAATACAAAAAATGGTAAATTGAATAAATTTTTTGAAAAAAAATGATTCGTTCAAAAAAAATTCAAAAAAATTAAATTTCATCTCAAATGCAACATTTTAATACTAATTTCTTTGGTATAATGAACAGTGGTGCACCAACAAAAAAAAGTTTCATGTGTTGATGTGTATCACACTAAAAAAAATACTATATATATTAATAAAAATTTTGATATTATATCAAGAATTTAAAAGGATAAATTATAAAATCAAATTATTTTATTAAAATATTTAGTCTCAGTTTCACTTATTTTCACTACCTATAGAAGACTATTTCAATTGCATGAAAAATTAATTTGCAACTAAAAATTTATGATGAAGTTATATAGGTTAGGCTGTTTTTATGTCAACAAAGATTTTGATTTTATAGTATTTAATTTTTTTAGCATACAAAATTAATATTGTTGTGTTGTAATTTTAAATATTAATTATTACTCTTATTTATTTATGATTTAAATTATGGATAAAATCTAAAACGGGACCTGAACTATCACCACTTACTAAAGTGCAGTCCGAATTACCACGATTTTCAAAAAGGGTGCGATTAAAAAAAATTGGACTGATTTCTGAAATAAAATTTATCATTACATTCCTAAACTAATATTATTATAAGATTTAGATTTGTGTGTGAAAATTATGTCATTTGGTGATCAAAATAAATAATATCGTTTTATGCACATAAAGAAAATAACGTCTTTTCATATTCAATCATTCATGATTCTCAACATATTTTATAAGATCAATTATATTTAATAAATCAAACAAACTGATCCTAAACATCATCCAAAATCGGTTCAATTTTTTTTCCATCACACCCTTTATGAAAATCGTGATAGTTCGCACCACAATTGGGTAGGTGGCAGTAGTTCAGGACCCTTTTTGGATTTTTTTTCTTTTAAATTATTGTAATAATACAAATTAAAAATATTGTCAATGAGTTTTGTATAATATATTTATGGCACCATTTTGATGTAGATAAGTTGGAGATGTGAAAATTTTGGTACGAAATTATTTTTACATTAATTAAATATTTTAATTTAATAAATTAAAGATGAACTAGATTTGTTTGATTTCGTTTCCAGGTTTGTTCTTTTGATTGCAGGTCTACTATATATTACTGCCAGCACCAATCTCATTTCAATGTATAGTCATGAAATTGTTTTGGATGAGAAGTTGTGTTTGTCAGAATAAAAGTTTTCCAAAATATTCTTACAAAATTATTGTGATAAGTGAATTTTTGTTTTTATTTTTTTGAAAGCCAGACAATAACACATGTGGCGTGAAAGAAATTTGTTAATTAAATTTAATCAAAAGAAACTCTACTTGGCAGAATAGAGATAGATATGCCCCAATTTGTTTTATTTTCGTTTTGTATGGGTAAAAGTATACTTCCTTCGTATTCTAATACATTGTGTTTAAGATTAAATTAAATAAATTAAGATGAAGTTAATGCTAGCGGTTGAACAAATTTAATAATTAGATAATTAATATTTTTCTGAAAAAAAATCGTGCAAAAAGTAAAATTAATAAATAATTACTAACGAGAAATATATTTTTTATTAAATATGATAATGAGATTTTATTGAATCAAACCCGACCTTCAAAATCCTAACAAGTGAATTTGCAATTTTTGACGAATGGCTCTCGGCCCTACCTACCTAATTCAACCGGCTATTCGTCTAATTGAGCGTGTCAAGAAGCAGCTTGCATCGTACTATCGGTAGAAAACCATCTTTTCAATACAACAACCTCAACTTCAGCGTGTTCTCGTATAACATCCCCACAGCATTAGTTTGCACGAACATCAAAAAATCGTGATTTCAAATTAGTAATTTTTGTTTAAAAAAAATATAATCAGTGTTTGCTTCACTGATTCTATATCTAATAAATCATCAGTTGACAAATGACTCTGTGTTATGAAGAGCCAGATTCAATTCACGATTTTCATGAATAATGATGATTTGCCGTCATACTCAGCAATGACATTGACACGATGTCAAACACCAATTATATTCTTCAATTTTGTTCTAGAAATACCAAGTTTACAAGTGTGATTTCTTTCAAATACGGCACAAGTGTAATTAAAATGGATGTTATGACAGAAAAAAAAAAACTAAAAACCTGCAAAGAGGACAATCTCTTAAAAAAAATCAGCTACAATAAAAAAAATCTAATTAAGTAGAACATATTAATACTTTTTTCTGCTTGTGCAGACTTTTTTTTTTAATATGCTAAACACAAACCCTGTCTCTAGACTTCATATATTTTGGCATGGGAGGATAAAAAGTAAATTTGGGGCATTTGGCCGGTGGAGTTTGAGCTGTTAGTCCCTATATGAACTTTAATTTGGAGGGATCTCATTTCTTTCCATTTTCAACAGAGAAATTGATCCATTCTTTGATTTGCACACAATCAAGCAAAATTTCATAACACTTGTTTTAGTCTTACGTTTGATGTCTACATATCATGCCCTGCCCATTGACAAATTTTGTTTTAGCAGTACACACTGCTCCTTGTTCTTTGTATATAAAATTAAGGTAAAAAACTCAAAAGGACCCATAAACTACCACCGCTTACTCAATTGCGGTCAGATCTACCACAATTTTCAAAAAGAGTGTGATGAAAAAAAATTGAAATGATTTTCTAAAATAAAATTCACAGTTACATTCTAAAATTAATATTATTATAAATAAGATTTAGATTTGTGTTGTGAAAATTACGTCGTTTGGTTATCAAAAGACGTCGTTTTCTTTATATGCGTACAACGATATAATTTATTTTGATAACCAAACAACGTAAGTTTCACACACAAATCTAAATCATATAATAATATAAATTTATGAATGTAATGGTAATTTTATTTTAGAAAATCAGTCCATTTTTTTTCATCGCATCCTTTTTCAAAATCATAGTAGTTCTAACCGCAATTAGGTAAGTGGTGATAGTTCAGAGTACATTTTAGGTTTTATCCCAAAATTAATTGAGACGAGATATAAACGGAAGACAATTTTCGAATGACTCTTAAAATTGTTAATCTTACTAAAGTCAGTTTGAAACATAAAAAGTTGAACTGAAATTAAATAAAATATAATAACAGAATAGGATTGGGAGCGACGCGACGCTCCCGGTTGGTTCGGTTCGGTCTCAGTCGGTTCGGTTCGGCCCCGGTTGGTTCGGTTTGGTTACGGTTGGTTCGGTTTGGTTCGAAATCGGTTGGTTCGATTCAGTTTTAAATGTCAGTGGATCGGTTTGGTTTTAAATTTTTGGTTTCAAATTTCAAAAATCAATGACTAATAATTTGATTCGATTTTTAATTTTTTTCGAACCGGACCGATCCGTCGGTTCGACAGGTACTGTACCTTGTAAAATATATTAAACTCCATGTCGAATTAGCATTTTTGGTCTTTAACCACTGCTATTTTGCATCAGCATTACTATAGGTGATTTTGAAGTTATTTATAATTATATTATTGTGCTTTGGTACCACTCTACCTGACGTCCTGACGACATTTTTATTGTAAGAACCAATACAAATTCAAATCGAATAATACTATGCCTTACACACAAAAATACAATACATATACTTATTACATAACAAAAGGTGAATGTTTTAGTCTGTGTTTGGTTTAAGAAAAATTTATTGGAAAGGAAAATTTGAGAGGAAATGGAATTCTTGAAGAATTCTATCTAATTTTTCTATGTTTTGTTTTATACGAAAAATGTCAAAAAAAAATCAATGAATTCATTTCATTTTTCATTATCATGAAAAAAATTTATGAAAAATATGTAAAAAAGTATCAACCTTTCATCATCTCATACATTGAACTTGATTAAATACATTGAATTTGTTCAAAAAGTGGTCAAGTTATTTATTTGAGATACACTGAATTTGATAAAAACAATTTGTTAGAAATAAGAAGCACATTTTCCACCCAATTTTTACCTAATTTTCTTTCCATCATATTTTTCATCTAAACCAAACACTAAATTTTAATAATTTTCCATTAAATATTTCTGAATTTTCTCTAAACCAACCACACCCTTAGTGGACGATCACAAAATCTGATCAATGGTTCGTCTAAATTATATAATAAATATATATAACAAATTAAAAAAAATATTTGATTTATTTATGTTTTGTTTGATTTAGGGAAAGTTAGATGAAAATAAAATTTTGAGAAAAAATTTGTGAAATTCTTTATTTAATTACTTTGGTATAGAGAAAGATGAGGGGAAAGAAAGTTAGAAGGAAAATCATAATGTGGATTTGTTGAATTCTAAAGTGTTTTGATACTTTTTTTGATATTTTTTACATCTAATAAAACAATGAAAAATTAAAATAGAATTCATAAAGATTTCAGTTTTACTATCGTTTTTCTTTTCCTCAATTTTTTTAAAAAATCAAACTTGACAACTTTATCCCCTTTCAATGAAAAGATAAGACCTCGAAGCATATAGGCGGTTCCACTTTCAATGAAAAGATAAGACTTTGAAACATAGACGGTTCTACTGAGGGGCAATGGAGATGGTCGTCTTTCCAAAATCCCATTTAAAATATTTTTATTAATGGGTAAAAAAATTATACGTATAATTAAAATTTTAATTTTAATTTTGTCCCCTCAAATTCAATTCAAAATTTTTATGATGTAAGTTTGTCCCCCTGAAAAAAATCCTAAAACCGTTAACAAATTGGAACATATGAATATACTTTTTCGGTCCTCTTTTATTAATTGTTTCTCATTTATCAATATTGATTTGATTTTTTATTTTTATGTAAAATATTATATTAAATTTTATATCAATGTTATCATCATGATGTGTGCATGAAGATTGAGATGTTGTCTAATACAAAATGGAGAGGTGCCGTTCAAGAACGCACAAAAAAATTATATTCGTATTAAATTTTAGTTCAGTACTGTAATATATTTTTATTATAAATTTTAAGTATATATAATTTGAAAAATGTATATTTAAAATTTAATGTAAGATATTTTAAATAATAAAAAAAAAGAGAAGTTGAGTATATATATTAATATAGAGAGAGCACACGATTTGAGCCGCGTAAAGTTATACTGACGCGCTCGATTCAGACATTTGAAAACTACAAAAAGCTTCCTACTTGGGCAACTCTCAACTGAGACACCTCCTTCAATTGAGACCTTTTGATTTCCCCCATCAAACTCTTGACATTCACTTTTGGAATTAGGTTCTATTTTCCACACGTAAAGCTGGAAGTAGAACATGTGAACGGGAAGACAGCAAAAATGAATTTTATTTAAAATTCTCACATTCCCATATTTATAATAATTTTAATTTGACTCGGAGTGTTAAAAAATTGGTTCCACACTCAAAATCAATTGACAATTAGTGGGAGAGTCCAATAATACGTAAAGTTCAAATCTATGAGCTCAATGGACGATGTGAAATCCCTTTATATGCACCAACACAGAAAATTTCTCATCTTTGATGGTCACCCATTATCAGTTATAACTTGTAGCACCTCATATAAATTCAAGTGGGCCTCTCTATTTGGGTTAATTATGACGCTCAAATTTAACACAATCACGCATTGCGCTTTTAAGTATTTAAGACTAATCAAAGATGTTCCGTAAAGTAGCATTAGCTGAAATATGACTGTCAAAGCGATGGCTCTTGTGAAAATCGAGCCCGCATTCATTGATTTTTACAAGTCAAATAGGAACACAAACCATATTCTTTTGTGGGTGTTTGAAGTCAATTGGTGTCTGGGTCCTCAAACCTACCTTGGAATGTATAATTTGCATAAACAAGGGGACACAAAATATCATATTATAATCTAGTAGAGAGTGATTTGATGGAACATTTAGGGTGTGTCCAGCCCAGGAAAAATTTAACAGAAAGAAAAATTTGAAGGAAAGTATTTTCTTCCATAAAATTTATTTTATTTTTCTTTATTTGGTTAGACATGAAAATTAATGGAAAATATTAAAACATTATTTATTTTAAATAAATTTTCTTTTCTGTTTTTCATCTAATTTTCCTACAAACTTTCCTTATCATTTTCTCACAAATTTCCCTTGTATTTCCCATCAAATTTTCCTTTTCACCAAATGTTTCTTAAACCAAACACAACCTTACAGACACAAAACGAATCAAAATGGTTAAATACTCTCTCTGTTCTCATTTATTTGTCACTTAATCAATATTTATTTGTCCTCTTTTATTTATTATTTAATAATTTTAATGCATACTTGATACTATCACTTACCTTAAAAATTAAATAATTAGTTCATCATCATTATCTAAAAAGAAATCTTTCTACATCAGTGACACTATATTGCATTTTACCTAAAATTTAAAAATAATACATTAAATACATATACTTAATAATTGAGCCAACAATTAGTATTAGTATTAATATTCCATTAATCTATTCAATTTAGTTTTAAACGACTACTTTAACGTAACATATCATGATTAGTTATTTTCTTTTTGTTTTGTATTTTTGAGATATCTTGACTGACCCGTTTGGTCTGTCATTTTTGTTTACAAGAGTTAATTTGATATGCTAGAAAATTATTATAATATATTTAAGCTATTTCTTATAATAAATCATTATGTGTTTATTTTATAAATTTTTCTTTTGTCACAGTATATGAAATTTTAATTATCGTTTCTGTTTCAATTTTTAAACAATAATATTGTACATCACAGCATCTGACTAAATGTTAATCCCCAGTCAATAAATTTCCTACCCGCAAGAAACTGGTTTCTGTAATATTATTGTATGAGTGACTCCCGGTTTCACACATCGTTTTTTCATATTAAATGCTTGATTTTTAAATTAATAGTAATGTGTTACTAAATATTGTATGATTGATTTCTGATTATTCACATTTACAATTTTATGCAATATATTATCCCAATCAACTAATTTGACATGTAATGTTCTCATATATACAAATATTTTTATTAAAGTATGAATAATAAATTTATTTTAAAGCATACTGATATAAATAAAGGGAAAAATCACCACTTATCAAATTGCGGTCTGAACTAACATGATTTTCAAAAAAGGTGCAGTGTAAAAAAAATTGGAATGATTTTTTAAAATAAAATTTATTGTTACACTTCTAAACTAATATTATTACAAGACTTAGATCAGTGTGCGAAAATTACGTCGATTGATTATCAAAATAAATAATATCATTTTACGCACATAAACAAAACGACGTTTTTTCATTCTCAATCATTCATAATCCTCAACAAATTTAATAATATCAGTTATATTTAATAAATCAAACAAACTCATCTTAAGCGTCATCCGAAATCAGTCCATTTTTATCGTATTCTTTTTAAAAATCATGATAATTCGGATCACAATTGAGTAAATGCGATAATTCATGATCATTTTTGAGTTTTTTCCTAAAAAAACTAAAGGACATACACTGGATTTTAGTAATATTTATTATCAAAATATTTTAAAATGCTTCACAACTTAGATCGGTTCAATCTTACACTCAAAAGCTAGTTGATAGACTGGCATGAAATTGGGTCCCTTAAATTTTGAGCAGTACAATAATAGTGTACTCAATATATACAGTGGTAGCCTGAACTAGTGCCTACACTATTACGTTATAGCTATCCCAATACTCATTGTTCGGCTCCAAATATGGATTTATTGCATACTTTTCACATCATGTTGATATGCAGGCTCATTATTTGGTTCCAAATATGGTTTACTTAGCGTCTATCTTAGGGCATTCCTTTAAAATAAATAAATTAATTAAAAATAAAATTTATGTCATGTCACATCAAATTTATATTATATTAATTGAGTTTTGTCATAAATTTACTTTCACCAATTTACAATCACATTGGAAAAAATATTTCAAATCTCCGTGCATCAGTGGCGGTTTCACTGGATGGACAGCAGAGACAGCTGTCCACTTAGGTCCAGACCAAAATGTTCATTTCTTAGTGTAAAAATAATATATTTTTAATTTTTTTACTCCCAATTAAGTCTAAAAATATTAAATTTCTTATTTTTGTACCCAGCTAGCTTAAAAAAAAATTGTACCCCCAATTAAGTTAAAAAAATATCATGTTTTTTATTTTTGTATCTCATTAAGCTTAAAAAAAATTTTCTGTCCTTAAGAAATAAAATTTCTAATTCCACCACTGCCGTCCATGGACTAACATATCATATTATACATTTTTCTACCTTTCCATATTATATTGATTAAAGATTTTATATTATTAATTCATATTATTTATTTTTCTGACATTTATATAATAAAAATTTAAATAATAAAAATTATCATCAAACAACAATAATAATAATGTATTAAATTTAACATTAAATCTAGTTAAAAATGATATTAAATTTGAATACAAACCATATATAACGTTTTTAAGTTGAAAATGCTTCATATGGTGTATATTTTATACAACACTTTAAAATTAAAAACGTTGTAGATGATATATATTTTACTCCGTTTAGTATATGTTCAATTCGCAAATCACTTCTTGTAGACGAAACAATGTTGTGTCAAAAAATCATAAATTCACCTCTACATCAAAATGAAATAATTTATGATCTGACACAAACATTTACACGAGAATGCCCTTAGATTTTGGAATTAAAAAAGCGGATCGTGAGAATGTCGTGGACTGCAAATTTCGAAAAAAACATAAATGGAATGAGAACATAATATCCTTGCTTCTTGCTCACCAAATGTGCATCAATAATGAGGTCCACGTGTCGGTTTGGCATAGGCATGAAAGGCAAGTTATTCTAAGATAGGTGGGTTCAGAACCCAAACCCGTATTTATGAATTTTTTTTGATCTATTTATTTGGATCATTGGCCTCATTTAAGTCTTGAATTCATTATAATTCATCTATTATAGTTTTTTTTGTATATATAATGAATCTCTTTGAATCCTCTTTAATAATGGGTCTATTTAAATTTAAAATAAATTAATTTTTTAAATTAAAATAAAAAATTTAAAGTATTTTGTCTATATATAAAAAAATTTATGTACTAGAATAATGAATCTAATTAGTCTAAATAATGAATTTTGAATTTGAGTCTCACTATGTATGGAATTATTGAACCCGAATCTTGATCCGGAACAAAATAAAATGAGTCTTGATTTTATTCTTTGCGAATGCCGCACCAAACTCATTAACACCCCTATTAGAGTACAATGCAGTTTTGAATTGATATAATTAATCATTAACTATGTAAAACGTAATTAAAATTAAAATTTATTTTACATCAATACACACAATGTCAAGTAATTATTGATTATTAAAAATATAGCCGCAATGGCAGCAGTATGTAAGTGATTTGGTCGGTTGTGATAAAGATCCTTTTAACAAAGATAGCAAGCCTATGTTTGGTTTAAAAAAAATTATTGAAAAGAAAATATTAAGAAAAAAAATAGAGAAGAAATACTATGTTTGGTCGAAGGAAAAATTAGTGAACATAAAATAAGAAGAAAAACAAAAAGAAAAGTTTATAAATAATATTTTAATATTTTCACCACATAGCCCAACCATAAGAAATTAAATAAAATCCCTACAAAAATCACTTCCATTTTCAGACATTTTTACTTCATTTTCCCTAAATCAAACAAACTTTTATGAATCTTCACTCAATATCTCTACTAGCTCTTACAAGACATAACACTATAACATACAAAATTTATAAACACCAAACACCATATATGTTATCTCACCATCCAATCCAATCTAAATTTTATATTCCCACGCAAATTTGTCAGTGTGTATATAGTTTATTTTATTTTATTATATATATATATATATTATTTCATAATTGAGCCATATTCATTTTATATTTATGTTTCATAGAAACTCTTTCTACAGTCAACTTTCAAATTCTTTTAATAAAATTCTTCATATGTGCTCCCAACAAGAATCAAACTCAAGATAAAATATAATAATATATTTTACGAGTTGAACACTCTTCAAACTCTATGAAAAAACGAGTCCTAAATCTTATAATTCGTTTATTCAATTTATTGAATAATAGTCCCATACTTACACGTACAATCAGTCATTAATGTATGAAGTTGCTTTGTCTATTGAAGTGGAAAAAAGCATCGTGGTGAATTGAATGAATGTATTAGTACTTCATTTTTTTAGAAAAACATAATAAAATTCATTTAAATGTAAGTTGTAATATTTATTGGGTTGGCCGGATTCTCATATTTTCAATTTCAAAAAAGTGTATGTTTTCCCTTGTTGAAATTTACTGCATTAGTCTCAGTTGAATTATGTTCAGTTAAATTCGACTTTTTTATAAATATATTAAGTTTATTTCAGAAAATTAATGTTCTTTATATCAATCAAATATAATTATTCTTGCAATTCAATTAATTTCACTACAATCTTGGAATAAAGAACAAAAGGTGAAGTAAAAAAAAATATAATTGCGGACCAATTTCCATACATTTACTTTTTGAGGAAAGAAAAATAATTTATAAAAAAATGCAGAATGAAATTTTAAAAACATAGGTACAAGCCGTAGTAGGCTAGTAGCCAATGAAATATACAATCGAGGTTTATTTATTTATTTATTTCTGTTTGTCCTATTTTATTCATTTCATTTTATTTTATTTTTCAGTTGATTTTTTTTAAAATGTGGTATGTAAACTTAAGTTTTATCGTACTGATAAAATTACTGTTCTAAACTGTAATTTGTAAAAAAAGATAAATTAAACTAAATAAAAAATAAAATAGACAAAAACAAAATAAAATAAGTTGGTCTGATTGAATAAAAATCATTATCTCTAGGCATAAAGTTCATGGAAACATATGCAGTGCGCTAAACAATTTGCACTAAGGAAAAAATTACATAATTTTAAAATTTTCTATCTAATCTTGAATTAATACTTGCTCAAAAAAATTAAATAATATTTTAAATAAAATTACTTTATATATGTGTACTGACTAGAATTAATTATTACTAACTATTCGAATTCAGAACGACCTAGTTTTAATCTCACTATAAAAAGATCGGCCCTTCCGTATATAACTCCTCGATTTCAGACTGCTTATTTTATGTATTATTTGTTTGCCACAAGATTCGACGTCACCAATGCAATGTTTGAGACAGCGTGAGGCAGTGAATGTGAAAGACAAGCGAGAGTGGAAACTCCGTTGGTAGAAGATAATAAAAAGGGTAGGCATCATCATGTGATTACTTTTATGTCCATGTTACGAGTATGTGATTGCTTAAAGATAAATATTTAATAATTTTTGAATTATTATTGGATTAGTTGGCAAGACGGATTTTTTAACATTGTCTGGTGATTAGTAAGGTGTTAGTCTGAGAGTTAAAAGTGTTGTATAACAATCGCAAAATACTGAATTCGAATAGGCCTCGACGCTTGATTCGTTTGGGCAGGTGCCCGAGGTCCGGTTGAGACCATATTTGGGCGGGCCGTAATGAATAATATAGATAAAATTAAGTTGCAATAAAATAAAGCAAAAGCTACTTGGACATGTACCCTTTACATAAATTAATTGATACTCAGGGAAAAAATTTCTATATAAGGTGCACACGGTTAGTTTTTTAACGGACAAATTGACAATGTTAAATTGAATTTAACATCGTTAACAACTCATCTAACTCAGTAAAAAAAAAAAGAAATCTACCGTGTCAGTCTTCTCCCACGAAGACTCATCTCCTCTCGAGCAGCTGCACTTCTCCAACCCAAATGTCGATTTAAAATTGATTAAAATGGGAATGGAGTTGTTTATATTTCTAGTGTTCGTGGAAGAAGATGTAGATGAAGGAGTTCACACTTTGACTTTTTAGTTCTTTAAATGGAAATAGAAGAGAGGTTAACAGCATATAATTTAGATTATCAGTGTCAAGATGTCCGTTAAAAACTAACAGTGTGTACCTTGTTTAAAAATTGTGATAATTGGGACCGCAGTTAAGTAAGAAGTGCTAGTTTGAAACCCATTTAAGATTTTTCCCAAATACTTAAGTCAACTGAACTATGTACACTTGCATTTTTTTATTCTTAAATTATTATAACACAAAAAAGGCCACACGGTTGAATGTCAGAGTTTAATAAATTCCAGGACTGGACCTGGGTTCGAGATCTGATAGTACTGTATTTACGTTTAGATGCACTGAAAGTACACATTAATTATCCCGCAATGAATACGAACATCATTATTAAAATAGAGAAATGTGACGAAACCTAATCACCGGGAAAAAAAAATAAAAAGTTACATTGTCTAGTGAGATCGACACTTAAACTAGATGGACGTCTTTTTAAAGAATGTGTAGTATTAGTAACGTTGAAGGGCATAATCGGAATATATAAAATAGTAAGCACTGAGCGAGGCTTCTGTGTATCTTCCAGTACCGTGTAAACCAACTGCTCATGTTTGACTGACTCTTCTTCTTCTTCCGCCGCCAATTTTATTTTCTCCGGCTTTTACCACGACCGACTTTTCTACCTTTTACCTATTCTGATCGTTTTATTTAAAGAACACTTTCTTTTTTTTTTAATAAAATTCATTAAATATTTTTAATATAGTTTGAATTTTCAAAATCATTATTCACAACTGTAAATTTTAATTTAAAACTATAATTATATGTTATAATTTGTTCACAATTTGTTCATTTCTCTTCAAATATAAAATTCTGAATTAATCACCAAACAAATAATTGGCGTACACTTTTTATACGAGTAAAACGTGCGTGGCCGGTGAATCAAATCCCATCCGGCCTTTCTTCTTTCTCAGTGGTCTGCACCTACGCGCACACGTGTATATATACAGGCACAAACATACACAATTCTTCAACTCAGCAACCCAACATTTCTTTGGGCTAGCTAGCATCATTCAGACAAGATCACTCCATCACAAGCACCAAAGTTTGAGATTTTTTTATTGGGGGAAAAAACTAGAGCTGTGAGAACTTGTCATAGTTCTGTTGTTGTTGCTGTTGGTAGGTATTATTTTGTGGGTGTTGATGGCATTGGCGGAAAGGGTTGTTTGCGGGTCTCTGGTGAGGAAATCTTGTGTAAATCTCTCGTCAAGATCGGATTTTGGAAATGGGTTGAATCTGGGGTGTGATCAGTTTTTGGTGAATTCGACAAGGGGTGTGAGGAGGCGAGGGGGCTGTTCCAGGAGGAATGGTAGATTGTCGGCCGGCGTTGTGGCGGCGATCAGTGAGGATTTGGTCAGAGCTGTTGTGTCGGAGAAAGCTGTGACTTTCAAGGTGAGGGCAGTTGTGACGGTCAGGAATAAGAATAAGGAGGATATGAAGGAGACCCTCGCCAAGCATTTGGATAATTTTGCTGAGAAGTTTGGGAGGAATGTTGGGTTGCAGCTCGTTAGTACTGAAGTTGATCCCAGTATGTGTTTCTTCTGTCTGCTACCTGTTTGATGTTGTGTCTCAATGAATATCTGTAATATGTTGTCCGGAGTTTTGTGTTTTTCTTTGACCAAATGTTTTCATTTTCTGGTATTGATTGATCATTTTGCAATGTGTAAATGGTTAGAGAAGCTGAATTTTGATCTTATTTGATTCCATCATGATGCAATATTCTTTTGCTTGATCATTTCTGAGGTTGTTTGACATTCTCTTTGATGGGTTGGCTGTGCATAATTCCAGGCCTGCGAGGGTGTTTTTTTCTTTTTATCTTATGCTGACCTTGGAAATATTCTTTTTATTTTTGTAGAAACTCAGAAGGCAAAAAAGACCAAGGAAGTTGTGATTACTGATTGGTTTAAGAAGGCGAATGCTCGAGCTGAGAGAGTAAACTATACAGCTGAGTTTGCGGTGGACTCTAATTTTGGCGTCCCGGGATCCATCTTAGTAGCTAATAAGCACCAAAAGGAGTTTTTCTTGGAAAGTATAACAATTGAAGGATTTGCTTGGGGGCCTGTACACTTCCCATGCAACTCCTGGGTGCAATCTCAGAGAGATCATCCCGACAAGAGGATTTTTTTCTCAAACAAGGTGGGCGACTCGCAAACTTGTGCTGGTGGAACGCATTTTATACTGCCCAATATGAATCTTTATAGTGGTGTTGGAAACTTACTTTTTCTCCTTGCATGCAGCCATACTTGCCACATGAGACTCCTGCAGGGCTTAAAACACTAAGAGAGGAAGAGTTGAAAGATTTGCGAGGTGATGGCACTGGAGAGCGAAAGTTGTGTGATAGAATTTATGACTATGATGTGTATAATGATTTGGGAAATCCAGACAAAGGAATTAAATATGCTAGACCCTCACTCGGAGGAGAAAATATCCCATATCCCAGAAGATGCCGTACTGGCCGTCCCCCTACTGATACAGGTTTGTTATTACCTCTGTTGGTTCATTTCACGCTCATTGACAAGTCATTTTAGTGGCGGTATCAGCTATTTCAGCTTTATATGCTTCATCTTTATTTATACGGTTCAGATATGAATGCGGAGAGTAGGGTTGAGAAGCCACTGCCAATTTATGTGCCCAGAGACGAGCAATTTGAAGAGTCAAAGCGTGAGACCTTTCTTTTTGGTAGGCTCAAAGGAGTTCTCCATAACTTACTACCGCAGCTGATGGCCAGCATCTCAACTAAGAACAACGACTTCCAGAGTTTTTCAGACATTGACAAATTCTACAAAGAAGGTCTCATCCTAAAATTTAAGATCCAGGATGAACTCCTGAACAAAATTCCTCTGCCCAAGGCAGTAGTTAAAGAATCTAGTGAAGGGCTACTCAAATACGACTTGCCCATGATTCTTTCCAGTAAGTAGTCCACGCGAGTTCTGATTTCCTTGCTAGTTTATATGAGTTTAATGTGTCTACTCAACATTGATTAACCCGATTTGTTCTTTGTGCTTTTCAGAGGACAAGTTTGCTTGGTTGCGTGATGATGAATTTGCTCGGCAGATTATAGCTGGTGTCAACCCTGTAAGCATCGAGAGACTTCAGAGATTTCCACCTGTTAGCAGTCTTGATCCTGAAATTTACGGTCATCAGGAGTCTGCTCTCAAAGAGGAGCACCTGTTGCCTCATCTACATGGCATGTCTGTCCAACGGGCTTTGGAGGAGGACAGACTTTTCATTGTTGATTATCATGATGCTTTTTTACCGTTCCTGGATCGGATTAATGCTCAAGACGGGCATAAATCATATGCCACTCGTACCATTTTTTTCTTAACCAATCTTGGCACTCTGAAGCCCATTGCTATTGAGCTCAGCCTCCCCTCAACTGGACCTAATAGCCGCTCCAAGCGAGTGATTACGCCTCCCAGTGACGCCACTAATTTCTGGGTTTGGCAATTGGCTAAAGCTCATGTTTGCTCTAATGACGCAGGAGCTCATCAACTACTCCATCACTGGTATGTAGTAATTACACTTGCACAGTTCAAAACCTGCTGCATATATTGTCTCTGTTCTTTCTGGTATACTAAAAAGTTGTGCTTTTTACAGGCTGAGAACTCATGCATGTTTGGAGCCATTCATAATTGCGGCACATAGGCAATTAAGTGTGATGCATCCCATATACAAACTTTTAGATCCTCACATGAGGTACACATTAGAAATCAATGGTTTGGCTCGCCAGATACTAATCAGTAATGAAGGTGTCATTGAATCGTGCTTCACCCCTGGCCGATATCATATGGAAATTAGTGCTGCTGCATATAAGAATAATTGGCGCTTTGACATGGAAGGTCTCCCTGCTGATCTAATCAGAAGGTATAAGTTCTATTTCTCTGTGAAGCTGATGAAATTATTGTTTGTTTTGTTTGTTTTTTTCTTCGCGATGATAAGTGAAGTATGTGGCATTCAGTGCCTTTCGTGGTAGAGAAGTTTATTTTTGAGATAATTCCATTATTGGAAATTAAGTATTTATATTTCTGATGAATGATGGGCTTCAAGTGTATCTAAAATAAGAATTCTACTTCGTTTAGGGGTATGGCTGTCCCAGATTCCACACAGCCATATGGACTGAGGATTGTAATGGAGGACTACCCATACGCTGCTGATGGCCTATTGATCTGGTCGGCCATTGAGAACTGGGTGAAGACCTATGTGAAGCGTTACTATCCAAATTCAAGTATCATCAAGAAAGACACAGAGCTGCAAGCTTGGTACTCAGAATCCATCAATGTTGGCCATGCAGATCTTAGGAATGCACCCTGGTGGCCCAAACTCAACACCCCAGAAGACCTCTCCTCCATTCTCACCACCTTCATCTGGCTAGGATCCGCTATGCATGCTGCCTTGAACTTTGGTCAATATCCATACGGTGGTTATATCCCCAACCGCCCTCCCCTTATGCGAAGACTAATCCCAGAAGAGAGTGACCCAGAATACACTAACTTCCTCGCTGATCCCCAAAAGTATTTCCTATCAGCCCTGCCTGGCATGCTTCAAGCCTGCAAGTACATGGCTGTGGTTGACATATTATCCACCCATTCCCCAGACGAAGAGTACCTGGGTGAGCGACAACAACCCTCCACATGGACTGGAGATGCTGAAATGATAGAGGCCTTTTTCTCATTCTCAGCTGACATCAGAAGAGTTGAGAGCGAGATCGAAAGAAGAAATCTAAATCCCACCCTCAAGAATAGATGTGGGGCTGGTGTGCTTCCGTATGAACTTCTTGCACCAAGCTCCGAGCCTGGTGTTACCTGTAGAGGTGTGCCCAACAGCACCACCATTTAAGAAAAAAATTAGCTTCAGCCACTGTTCGGCCTCCAGATGGCGCCTCATACATATATATATATATAGTAAAATAACTTTGTAGTATATATATACAGCATAGGATTGTTTATGCAACGGATAGTTGTGTAGAGTATATTCTGTATGAGTTGCTTAGGAATGTTGTCAGCTACCTGCTAATGATAGCTCAAACCCATTTATTTATGCATACTGAAATTGTTTACGGACTCCTCTAATTTTACCCTAAAATAAAACTGAAGTGTATGGTCTCTTCGAACTACTAAGATACACAATTAACAACTAGCTAAATCCATTTTAGCTCAAAATATAGATATGCGCAAGCAATGAACTTTCTGTATGGGGGGTTTCTTCCTTTTGATCTTCTGACAAATCGCAATATTCTTCTTCTAAAAGTTAATGATTCTCGTTATTTTGGATAATAACAGCAATGATTCATGGGTGGATCGCGAACACCCATCTAGATGGGGGTTCTCGTTCGAAAACGATATCGTATTTCTTCATTTCTATTAAAACACTTCACTCTTTCTTAAATTTGATGAACATCACAGCTTATCTGATGAATATATTATCAAATCTGATGAACATAACAACTCATTGATGAACATATTATCTGATGAACATAGCAGCTCATCTGATGAACATATCTTTGATGAACGTAACAACTCAACTGATGAACATATCATCTGATGAACATAACAGCTCATCTAATGAACGTAACAGCTAATCTGATGAACATAATAGCTCATCTGATGAACATAAAAACCCATATGATGAACATAGCAGCTCATCTGATGAACATAAAAACCCATCTGATGAACATAGCAGCTCATTCGATGAATATAACAACTCATCTAATGAACATAGCAGCTTATTTGGGGTATGAATAAGTGTTTTAATAAAAAAGACATCGTTTTCGAATGAGAGCACCCATATAATTTGCATAATAATAGTGGCTTATTTATCATCATCATCATCAGGGGGAGACATCAGTTGGTTAATCGAATCAAATTATTGATTGGTTAACTAAATCAAATTAACCAAATTGGAAAAGCTGTGACCAATAAGTGAACCGAATTAGACGGTTATATTTTTACCTGATGACGAGTCTATAAAGAAAATCTCTACATTCCAAGCATATTTTATAAATTAGAGCGAGATTTGTATGAAAGAGGTTGATAACATGGTGAATGAAATACAATTTTACAGTGTAAAAGACAAAGTATTCAGACGACATTCATTTCTCATCCCTTACTATGAGTTGTACTATTTAAGTGCAGAAGTTACAACCCATACTATACGGAGAACTACAATAAGAATAGATTAGTGTCAGTGGACAAAAGATGAGTATTTTCCGAATTATATGAACCACTTGTATTGGTTAAACATGTGTCTTTGGTGTACTATGCTTACAGGTGTTCACTATACGGTTAACACCGTTAACCGAAGTCTGTTAACCGAAAAATTTAGTTCAGTTAATGGTTAAATAAATTTACATATTCGGTTAACCGATTAACCGAATATAAATAAAATAAAAAATAAAATAAATAAAACATCACCTCTGTTACATGTTAGGTTATTGAAATGACCTGAAGTGATAATGCATAAATTTGTTTCTTGTCAAACAAGTTTATAGATTTCAAAATAGATTTGTCATTTTCTAAAATTGGCCAAATTCTAATTTTAAAATATTATTTTATATTATCTTGACTCTTGGTAAAACTTAGCTGGAAAGTAGGCGGAAATTAATTATTATAGTAAATGAAAACTTGCAAAAATTGGAGTTTTTTTTTTCGTTTGACCTTTTATTAAACTTTTTTTTTTCGGATTGGCCTCGCATGACAAAAATTTACTGAAATGGCCTACTTTTGTCAAACCGCGGTTTGAAACAGCGGTTGGCCTTTGTCCTGCCGCAGTTTCAAACCGCGGTTGGTTAAATAGTCCTGTACCAGTTTCAAACCGCGGTTAGCTTAAGACCAACCGCTGTTTCAAACCGCGGTAGGATTCATTTACTGGAAAACTAACAAAGATGGCTGCTTTAGCGTTTTCCACGACCCGTTTTGTACCGTGGAAGCAGCCGGCGCTGGGGTCGGCATTTTCCGTCTCTTTACGGAGGAAGGAGAGGGAGAGGGCGATGAGGAGGCTGGTGGTGGCGGGGAAGGACTCGAAGCCGACGGTGTTGGTGTAGGAGAAACTCGGTGAGGCGGAGCGCAGAGGAGCTGTGCGCGAAGATCGCGCTGTGTGACGCGCTGATCGTGCGGAGCGCGATGAAGGTGGGGCGGGAGGTTTTTGCGTCGTCAGGTGGGAGGTTGAAGGTGGTGAGGAGGGCTGGGCTTGGGATTGATAACGTGGATTTGGGGGGCAGCGACGGAGCATGGGTGTTTGGTGGTCAATGCACCGACGGCGAACACGGTGGCAGCGACGGAGCATGGGATCGCGTTGCCGGTGGGGATGGCGAGGAATGTCACGCAGGCTGATGCGTCCATCAAAGCATAATGGCTGCTACAGGTAAATGAATCATACCGCAGTTTGAAACAGCGGTTGGCCATAAGCCAACCGCGGTTTGAAACTGGTACATGACTATTTGACAAACCGCAGTTTGCCAAAAGTAGGCCATTTCAGTAAACTTTTCTCATGCGAGGCCAATCCGAAAAATAAAATTTGATAAAGGGTCAAACGAAAAAAAAACTCCAAAAATTGGTCCAAACACACAATAATAAAGTGGCTAAAATTGGACAAAAAAATACCCGAAAGTTTTTGGCTAGAAGTGGCCCAAAATTGAATGGAGGAGGGAGAAAATGAGGGAGAAAGAAGAAGTTGCGCTCAATTTTGATTCCAGTTTTACAATAAATTTTTGGCCATTTTGAAATGACATGAAAACTTATCGGAAAATGAACATATTTCCGGTCAATTTGTGGCCACTTTTGACCACATTTTGTATTTCCGGTACTTTCACACACAAAATCATTAAAGGCCGAAACTCCTCGAAAAGACCAATAACATGTTTATTTTTTCGATCATTTCAAAATGATCAGAAACTAACCGGAAAATTGAAATCAAAATCGGATACAAGTTCTTTCTCCCCCATTTTCTCCCTCACCCAGCTCAAAATCTAGCGACACTCCTCCCTTCATTTGACGATGATGAATTCGGTCTTCTCTGGCGACGTGATGTTTGTGTGATAGGATGATAGGATTTTTTACATGATGTTTGTTATAGAATAGAAGCACTGAAATTAGACCAACATTGGCTGTATGACTATTCAAAAATTGTGGGACACGATTACAATATGAATTTTTTTCCTAGGGCTAAAATTTTTGTTGAACTTGTAAAAAGTAAAAGTATGATCAACTTGTATAGGTGTATCAAATCTCCATGTCAACGGTGTAGAAATAGGAGGAGCTTCCCTTGGACACTCTTAAGAGACATATATTCAGTAGAAGATTTCTGAGTAGTTATTACAATTGGATATCTCACGAGGAAGATGTTGTTCTACCGGAGATTGAATTTTGTTAACATTCAATATTCGGTGAACAACAGTTTTTCTCCTCTGACCCCGGTCTATCAACGTGGTTTGAATCTTGCAACCTAATGAAGGAAGATGTTATCAAAGACAAATATGATTCTTTCTCAACCACAAATCGCGCGACAAGATGAATCAGACCCTTTATATCTTGATTTTACTTTTCATATGTTCTTCAAGCCCACAATCACTTAGAACCGATTTCCAACCATCCTCAAACTCCTTAACATTCAAATAGTTGCGCCAAACAACAGACTATATTCTTTGCCTTAACTCGTTACCTCCACTATTTGATGATATAACCTGTAATAAGAATTAAGAAAATGCTGGATTAACTTTTCTCTCACCTAATTAATGTAATGTTCAAGATATTATCAAAAAATAACATAGGGGAAAAACCCAAAATGGGCCCTGAACTATCACTGCTTACCCAATTGCGGTCAGAACTACCATGATTTCCAAAAAGAGTGCAATGAAAAAAAATAGAACTGATTTTTTGAATTAAAATTTACCATTACAATACAAACCTAATATTATTATAAGACTTAAATTTGTGTGCGAAAATTACGTCATTTGGTTATCAAAAGACGTCGTTTTCTTTATGTGCGCAAAATGGTATACTTTATTTCGATAACCAAACGATGTAATTTTTGCACACAAATTTAAGTCTTATAATAATATTAGGTTAGGAATGTAATGGTAAATTTTATTTTAGAAAATCACTATATTTTGTTTTTCATCGCACCCATTTTGGAAATTGTGGTAGTTCTGATCGCAATTGGGTAAGCGGTGGTAGTTCAGGGCCCCTTTTGGGTTCTATCCCAATAACATATTGCATGAGAAGACAAGTACCTTTATGAAGAGTTTATGCATGATGTGCGACATGTAGAAATAGTGATGCGAAGACTGAAACATTAGAGGAACAGTAATCTTTAGAGCATGGTCTTGATTAGTTAAAACAACAACAAGATGTTTATCCATTACATTCAAAATGCTCAAGCGACCTAATGAATGAATCTACATCTTCATTTAATATGAAAATAAATCAAAACATAACACTTAACTTATAATTATCTACATCAGTTAAGAGAATAAACTTAGAATTGTACCTAAACCGAACACACATATACAATTAGTAGTGTAAAATCAGGCTTATAACAGTGATCATTGATAACAATCTAAATAAATAATCTCTGAACTTTATCGAAAGACTTACTTTTTTGTACCATACATTGCATCAAATGTCACCGCATCAACGAACAGTGCATAATTCTTTTTATAAACTGAATCAGTCCAAAAAAGACTAGTCATACAACCTTTATCCACAAAATAATCACATAAAAGCTCAATGCAGCACAACTCCTTATCAATAAATTTATTTACGATCATCTAAGCATCTAAAGTGCCAATTAATGCTTTTACATCCGGATAAAAATTCAGAGACTTCCATGTAGATATATTACCATGGTGAACAAAAGTTCAGACAATAAAGAACATAAAAACATATCAATAACAAATATAAATTTCGGACAGTGCAAGTTCAGACAATAGTAGTTGCAATATTAAAGTTCATACAGTATCACACAAAGCTATTACTGTGCACCATAAAGTGCAATCATCAAATTAACTCATCAAAAGTAAAATCATCCACAAAATACAAAACCCTCAGCCCAACCATCCATAAATACAAAGATCTGAATAAAAATTTAAAAATTCCATGTGCATTTATTACCGCAATGAACACACAAATTCAGACAATAGTACTTAGAGAAAAAATTCAAACGAGATCCTGAACTACCACCGCTTACCCAATTGTATTCAGCCAAAATAAAGGAGAATTATGTAAAGTTCAAGGACTATAAACATATAAGAACAAAAAAAAAATATAAGAACAAACAGAAACCCGACGAACAATTAAAAGAGTTCAGACATTATACTAAATCCTTACTAATACATAAACTCATTTGTAACCCATCAAACGTAAAATTGAGAATCAGCTTTGGTGATTGACTCACTTTCTTGAGAGTGAGTCAGATCGAGCCAAGTTCAGCCATTAATAATTCGGACAACACGTACTTCAAATGACTTGCGAGGATCCAGATATAAGTCCAGACAGTTCCATGTACATAAAATACTATCATGGATAAAATATTCAGGAATAAATAATTATATTCGGCCAATACAAGGTACAATATTAAAGTTCATACATAGTAAACAAAACTATTATTGTGTAATATAAAGTGTAATAATTCATAAATATGAGGATCCAGATAAAAATTCAGACAGTTCCTTGTACATATATCACCTTAGTCAAACAACAGTTCAGAAAACACTAATTATATTTGGCCAAAATGGAGGAGTATTATATAAAGTTCTAGAAATATCAATGTACAAGAATAAAGAGAAACTTTGACGACTCAATGAAAAAGTTCAGGCGTCATATAAAATCAATTACTAATACATAAACTCATATGTAACTGTTCCATGTCCATTACATGCATACCAACTTCCAATTAAAAGTTCAGACGTCATATAAAATCCATTATTTACTTAATAAAATAGTTCAGGCACGATACAAATATATCATACACATACACAAAGATAAAAAAAAGTTCTGATAGTTCCATCTCCATATAATACCAACTACCAAATTATACATACACAAATGAAAGAGTATTATATAAAGTAACCATCATCAAATTAACTCAAATAAAATAAAGTCCACGTGAAGCTTAGGCGTCAAACTAAATCATTAACTAGTACTCAAACCAATGCGTATCCGCAAAAATAAAGACGTATCGACAGAAACCCATCAAACTTAAAACCATCAAACGAAACTCATACATTAAACCTAACCATTTCATGCATACCAGAATTCAGAAAAAATGTTTCGATAGTTGAATGTACATATGATACCACATTCCAAAAAACAGTTCAGACGAAAGCAATAATATAACCCAATAATAATGTTTAGGGAATGTAGAAGTTTATACATCATACAAAATCCATCAAAATTAATATATAAACTCATATATATAGCGAGGAACTCATCAAACATAAACTCATAAAGAAAACCAATCACAAAACCAAAAGAAATGTTTAGTGACATGTATCAACGGAGACATAAACCATTAATCTTTAGCCCTTTACGAAAGTAAAATAAGATTTTAATACGTTAGAACATAAAAATCTACAATAGACACTGTAAAACTTTTTTTGCTGAAAAGATATGATGCAAAAAAGAAGACAGATAAATTGTGTGAAAACACAGGCAGAGCTCCGAGCAATGAGATGTATAAGAACATAGACAAATTTTGCATATCACAAACTGGAGAAACAATATTGGTCCGAAAAATAACATTCAGAACCGTGGGACATACAAGAACAATGATGGACATATATTTTTTGTAGGTGACATTCCATCACCGAACCAGATAAAACACAACTTAAATATCCATATTTTTATATAATATAATAATAATAGCAAATAAAAATATAGTAATAGGGCGTAGTGACAGTCTAAGTCCATGACAGGCCCAAATTATGAATTGCATTATAATTAGGATTTGTGACATGTATAAATTAAGTAGAAGAGAAACACTGAGTTGAGGGATTGGTGAAGTCGTGCCAATAATTTTTGGTAGGAGCATCTAGAGAGAACTGTTGAGGAAAGATATATTAATGTGTCTATCACATTTGGAGTACTGGTAAGAAATTTCAGCTTTCAATTCTTACGCAAAATCAATAGTGTTGTAGAAAAATAAATTATGTATGCACGTAGATGATGAGTGAGTCAAACTCTTGGGTAGGGGTATTATGTTTAGGTTATTTTTTTATTTCTTGGATTGTTTGTTATGTCTTCAGGTACAATCCACGGGGCTAACTAGCCACACTGTTATTTAGTAAAAAAAATAAAAAAATTGGTGTGGAGGCATTGTCATTGTATTGTTTCTTTTGATAGACACGAGCTGTAGTAATTTTTAATGAGTAATGTTGATGAGTGATGTGGAGATGTTGTCACTAGTAAAGTCCATACGACACTTTGTCATACAAATAAATAAGATAAAATAAATAAAAATTAATTAAAAAGTAGGTAATGTGACATGTGTAATATACATACACATATGATACTTGACACGAATGGTGATAAGTTATCACATGTATTAAATATAAGGTAGCAGTGAAATAAAGAATGACATGAGGAAGAAATTGTTTCTGATCAACAAAACCTTTTACAATTTGTAATTTATTTCTTTTAATAGTAGGTCGGCAATCAGAATCAAGATTATTCTTAAGTTTGGCTTGGGGTGAATAAATAATTCCTATGTATTTTCTTTCATACAAGATTAAATATGTGATTATTAATAAAATATATGGATGTAATATGTACCTAACATATACCCACGTGGAAAAGTAAAATTCTTATGTTGAGCATTCATTCAAACATACGCGCTGCATCATGTGTGCGACGCTTGTTACGTGAAAATATATTGCCCTTGTTATATGATTGATTTTAATGATCCAGATTGACAGTGACAACTGCCTAGCCAAATAGGGCTCACATCGTAGTTCATGCTTGTTCACGCATACACATTTGCATTGACACATGTCATTTGATGTAATATAAAAATGTATATGATAACAAAATGATAAACAATCCCCCTTACATACACAATAAAAGTACGAACAGTGAGCGAGCCGCCCCGTGATAAATGAGATATAAATTAAATTAAAAGAATTCCCCCCCTCGACTTGCCAACATATGTAGTGAGTTGTTTATTCTTGGAGTCTTTTGACTCACCTCAATATTTAAATTCTCTTTCCATATCAGTAGTTGGATCAGTAGCGATGGTGTTTGGATAGCAATGAGCGAGCTTTTCGATACGGCAACATCCAGTGTTTAGTCATTTTATCTAATAGAGTAAGCAGTTCTTTACTTTTCAATTATTTCATCATTTTGTTAGAAGTCGTTCCGATGTATTTGGGCAGGATCCTGAGTTGACTTGAATAAGATAATTTTTGAATATTATTTTATTTAGTTAGTATGTTACGCATTTGACTTTTTCTTCACCGAAGCTTATTTGACTAAAAATTAAAAAATAAGTCAAACGCCATCATGATCCACATTTTTCGGGTCAGAACATATTGGTATCAGAGCACCAGATTGTCCCCATACTATAAGGAGTTAGGAATTAGTAGAATTTTGATTATGACAGTGAAGCGCGCCACCGCCATAAATAATGTTCTGCTAAGACCATTTTAGGAAGAGTTTTATAAGTTAGACTTGATTTGTTTCAAAGCCCTAAATTTCTCTACTTGATTTTTATTTCGAGCCTTGTTTGTATAGATTGGGATGGACCGTGGTGGAGCTCGTAGTAGGGGTAACGGGGACCCGCATGTTCCACTTATTCAGACAAAGTATAATGAGAATGTTTGTAACCAAGAGGAAGAGGAGAATGCACAAGGTGGAGATATTCAGGCTCCTCCAAATTAGAATGTTATGATGCATACTATGTAAAGAGTGGCATAAGCAATTGTTACACTTACTCAGGCATTTGCACAATAGTAGTAGACTGCTCCAGTTCAGGGAGTTACTCAGGATGTGGCAATGCAACCATCTCTGCAAGTGCCTCCACCGGCAAATGAGACTAGGGTGATGCTTCAGGAGTTCCTCAATCTTCATCCACCACTTTTCTGGCACAGAGTCTACTAAAGATCCCAAGGTGTTTAATGAGACTACTCAGAGACTTTGTCGTGTGTTGTGGAGCTCGAGTGCAAGATCTGTGGAGTTTGTGATTTATAGACTTAAGTTGTTGCCTTGTCCTTGTATGATATGGTGTTAGCTGATCACGGTTAGCATGCACATCCTATGGAGTGGGACGAGCTTAAGGCCTTTTTTTTGGAGAGATTTCTACCCCATAGTGTTCAGGATGCAAAGGCAGCCGAGTTTGAGCGTCTCCATCAAGATTTTAGCATGTTTGTTACAGACTATGCTAATAAGTTTACCAATTTGTTAGCATACGCACCACATCTCACAATAACAGAGGACATGCGGATTAAGTGGTTCGTGAATGGTTTGAGATTTTCCATCTATCGATTTATTGCTAGTACCAATTATACTTCTTTGTCTGAAGCGGTTAATCGGGCTATGATGATTGAAACGAGGGAGGCTACTGAACGCGACAACATGAAGAGGGGGCGAGATAGTAACTCTTAAGATTCACATTAGAGTCGGAAGGGAAGTAATAGAGGAGGTAAGCCTTAATATTCTCAGAGGGATGGTCACTAGTTACAGGTGTCACAATGCAGTGAGACAACAACTCCAAAGGATCGTAGATCTATATTCGTAGAGCAGTAGAGGTAAACACTCGGGCTCAAACCAGAGGAATCAGCCAAGGGTGTCATGTAGGACTTGTGGAAATTTTCATCCAGGCGTTTGCCGCCATGAGACTCGCTCGTGTTATCATTGTGGATATAGAGGTCATCTTGTTAGTCAGTGCCCCAAGTTCCGCGTTAATGTCAATCATGTCTCAGTATATCCACCATATCCATCTTCTATGTATCCGCCCATAATTTAGTCAGTGGAGCAGCCGCTACTGGTCATATAGTGGGATTTCTGGAAGTGCAAGCGGGTGCTAGTTTAGGTGGTCAGACTTCAACTCCAGCTAAGAGTGGAGGTACGTTACATGTTTGCAACCTTAATGCTTCAACTCCAGTCTAGTCATGCCGACAACTTTTGGTAGGAGCACTGAGAGATAATTATTGGGGCAAGAGATATAAATGTGTCTGTCGCAATATCAGTAGTGTTACAGAAAAATAAATAATGCATGTATGTAGATGATGAGTGAGTCAGACTGTTGGGCAGGGGTATTATGTTTAGTTTAGTTTTTTTTATTTATTGGGTTGTTTGTTCTGTCTTCAGGTATATTCCAAGGGGCTAACTTGCCACATTGTTGTGTATTAAAAAATAAAAAATGGGTGCAGAGGCATTATTAGAGTATTCTTTCTTTTGATGAGTGACCTGAAGATATATGTCACTAGAAAAGTCCATACACACACTTTATCATGCAAATAAATAAGACAAAATAAAATAAAAATTAAGTAAAAAGTAGGTAATGTGAAATGTATGGTATTTGACACAGGTCCATGCATACACGTATGACACTTGACACGAATGGTGATAAGTTATAACATGTATTAAATATAATGCAGTAGTGACATAAAAGATGACATGAGGAAGAAATTGGTTCTGTTCAACAAAACTCGTTATAATTAGTAATTCAGTTTTTTTTAATAATAGTTTGGCAATTGGAATCAAGTTATCGAAAGAACTGATTATTTATTCTTAAACTTGGCTTGAGGTGAGCATTTTACATTATATCCAGTGGATTCAGCAGTTTTTTTTTTTTAATTACTTTATCATTTTGTTAGTAGTCGCTCCGATGTATATGGGCAGGATCCTGAGTTACTTAAATAAGATAAATTTTGAATTTTATTTTATTTAGTTAGTATGTTACACATTTGACTTTGACTTTTTCTTCACCGAGATTTGTTTGACTAAAAATCAAAAGACAAGTCAAATGTTATCAGGATCCACATTTTCGGATTGTGACGCGACTGCTTTATGCGCCCGCCTCATCTTTTTCCCAAATCCCCATGCGATGGGGAATGCGTGGCGCAATCCCAGAGCATGACGAGCACACCAAAACTCAATCGCAACAGAGTGCGCTACTCATAACATATAAACGGGGTGCGCAAATGATCCCCTAGCATCATAAAACAAAAGCCATTTCCGATCAATACATCAAAAATAGTAATTTACATCGATAAAAAATTTGAACAGTTTCCTGACTGGTAAAATTATCAAGGAAAATATTTATGTTATAAAATCTTAGATTTGTTTACCAAAGCTCTAAGGCCACATGTCAAATCTTTTAAATCTCATAAAAAACTAGATTTATAAAATACATAACAGTCAAGATATTCAAATTTATGATTTTCACATATTCATAATTTAAAGAAACGTACATATGTAGGGAAAACAGAAAAGATTGAGATTTTCTCTCTAAGCTTTAAAGTTTTCTGTGCTTTTCTTATGAAGAGAAAAATATAATGTGTAGGTGGAGAGACAATTCTCTATGATGTTCTTTATATACACCACTTCCCATCAGTGTGGTTATGACTAATTAGATTTTTACTATTTATTATTAATAATTAATATTAATAGAGGTGTTAATTTATTGATACTGACAATAGTGGTAATTTATTAATATTAAAAATGATGGACTGCATTTGCTGAGGAGATGAAGCCAGCTTTTTATGTAATATCGGCTGACAGTGAGGATCTCATGGTGAATGTGCATCGGGATGACGCTCCCTGAGGCCAAATCCAGACGCGCTGAGGAGTTGCGAAGGCCGTGGAAAACTGGGATGAGAAGGCTGGGGTGATAGCAGCCTTTTATGATGTTAGTTGTACGTGTTTTCAGTCTTGGAAAGAGCAGGGAACACGAAGTCGTATGAAGTGCTACATCTGTTAATTTCTTGCAGGAAAAGCCTACGTGACCTTTTGGGGTGACTTTGAGTTCTTGAGTTTTGGTTTTCGGGTTCGGAGAGAATCGGAGGGAAATGATTTGAAAAAATAGAAAAAATAGGGAAAGAAAGAATTTGAGGCAATGATGGATTTGGAAAGAAAGGAAAGGAGAGTAAGGCTAATGTTTATTTACATGAATCCCCTCTTATAATATAAGAATAAATGAACATAAAGGGCAAACTTATCTCTTAAGCTCGAATCCTTCCAAATCCTCCCAATGAAAATGTGATGTTTTGAAGGATATAATCGTCCTAAATCCCTCCATTTCCATCTTATTAAAATTGACGAATAACTTCATATTTAACTCAATCCTTCCAAATCCTCTCGCCAACACTTGCTGATGCAGGAAGTCTCAGAACGTGGCATTACAACCGAGAACTAGAAAGGACAGGAAGAATCTGATGGGAAGCATTTTCTTCATGCTTTGATATATATATTTTTGAAGTAGCTTTACTGGCTTTATAAAGAGCTCAGGTACAATCATTCCCCGAGTAATCTGGAGGAACATAACCATGTCAAGGGATGAAACGCAGATGAATGGGAACCAGTGGGTTGAATTATTTTTGTGAAGATAAGACATGTTGGCTAGTTGATAGCGATCTACTTTTTTCCATGGAGGAGAAGATTACGAGGTGGTCCATTTCGTGAGAACATGAACTAACCTAAGTAACACTTTCAATGGTTAGTTTCTCAAGCCTGATCGGCTAGGCTCGTAAGGTACGGTATGGACTGGGTGGGCAGATCACGCATGGTTCCTGTGCTCCATGAGTCAAGAATACAATTTACTCTATCAGAAAGAAAATACTTTCAATTTTGATTTCATCATTGTGGTAGAGTCCAAAACCTTTCAAACTGGTTTTACTTGAGGTGTTTCCAGTTGAAAGAAGCTTCAAATGCCACCGAGTAAGGTGGAGATATGACATTTGCGGGCCAAGTCAGCACTGTGCGTAGAAGAAAGCTGAGGGCACCCCCCTTGTCGTTTTGTAAAGAGTTTTTTCGTCATAACATAAACCTTAATGTTTGTGTTGTTGTGAGAGTTGATTTATGTATCGGTAGTTTCTCATACTCAATACGGTTCGTGGAGAGACCCAATCATTACGCTTAAGAATTACAGAGTGATAATTAATATACGTATATAATAATAAAAAATAATCACTTATCACACATAAAAAAGAAGTGTGAAATTTGACATTTATGATTGAGCAATTACCATCCTTCTAACTTTCTTTAAAGTGTGATAATTGTTCTACAAAAAATAATTAAATATTATGGTATTTGGTATATCAATTATCACGAGTTTAAAAGTTAGAAGCGTGATAAGTGATACTAAAAATATATATTTTTTCTAAAAATCAATGACTTGTTTCAAATGTGAGTGAAAGATTAGTGAAAATGAGTTTTATAAGAATAGTAAGATTGCATGACACAAATCTTTTAATGGCTATGCCCTAAGGGATATATAGAGCATTGTCCCACTTCAAAAGGGAGCAACCAAAAAACCCTTGTGGTTGCAGGGGTATTCCCTCTAACAAAGGTTACATACCATAAGAACTTAAAAGGCCTGAGGAATAGGTGGACTCCATAAAAATAACATGCAGTAGGAAACCAATAATTTCACTAGGACGCTGACCCCTTACTAACAGTAATGTCTTATTGATTTGCTAAATACAACAATTCACTCAGAGTCAGACTTACATATGGGTTGAAGTTAAGAAATGAACTTCCTTTTGCAGAATATCAGTGACACCTTCTGTCATGTGGGGTCTTACATATTCTAGACGCAAGAAGAAGCTAAAGATTCAAAAGGATGATTTGATAGAATCAAATATTCCATAGTTTACCAATTTAGATTATTTAGATTTTATTTCTATCTTTCTGTTTCCTAAAAGCTTTTAGTTAGTTTCTATATTTGTCAAGTTTAGACTTTATTGTTAGGGCTGTCTCCTATTTAAAAGGAGGTTACAGCAACATATTCGATAAGCAATAGAATTATTTCCTGTCCTTCTTTCTTATCATTCTTCTTCCTTGTCCCTCTCCTTCTCTTCAGTCACGACATCTAAACACCAACCTTCCAAACCACGTCCACCCACCTCGCACAACTACAACCTACGTCATCCCTCATCCAGCAATATCATTGTCCATAACAATTTGGCATCAGACAGCTCAGAACCCGATCCGATGGAAGGTCTTTCCAAGCAATTGGAAGACATCCTTGCGCAATTGGCCACGATCAACACGACCATGGCAACCCTCACACCATTGGGACCCCATGTCGCACAACTGGCCGCTTTGCCCGCCACTGTGAACAACCTTCAAGCATCGGTCACCGATGGTGCACGCCAGATACAAGCCGTCAACTTGGCTGTCTCGCGCCTTGGAAAAGCTCGCCAGCCCGTAGACGACATCGAGTTGGCTGATAATCAGGACTATGGCCACAACGACGGCGTCCTCGGGCGTGGTCCGGATCAATTTTCACGCTCGGCTCATCAACCCCGCCCTGGGGGCTCACGCGGTGCCCGCGGCCCATATGCGGAAGATTCTGGTGACAGCCGCGCCCCTCCGCGGTTCCACAAGATTGACTTTCCGATGTTTGACGGGAGGGAAGATCCCTTACCCTGGCTTAATCGTTGTGAGCAGTTTTTCCGTGGACAGTGTACGTCAGAGGATCACAAAGTGTGGTATGCATCTATCCACATGACGGGCGTCGCACAACTCTGGTACTACCGCCTTGAGATGAACTCCGGCGAACCATCATGGCGTCACTTCTCCCAGCTGGTCCTTAAACGTTTCGGCCCAACAATGACAGATTCCCCACTCGACGAGATTGCTATGCTTAGATGCACGGGAACCGTCAATGAGTATTGCGACGAGTTCCTGACTTTGGCCTGTCGCGACGTCGAACTGTCCGAGAAGCAGCAAGTCCAGCTGTTCATCACCGGCCTTGTGAATCCATTGAAAACTGATGTTGCCTTACATCGACCGACGACCCTCGACGATGCTATAATGTTAGCCCGTGCCTATGAACAACGCCTACACCTTCATACCGTGACAGACATCGACGCAACACGGAGCTCTAGTTGTGGAACTTTTCGTGCACCAGCGGCGTCTCAATTCAGCACTCCTCAGGTGGTCACCAGTGTGGCATCCACTACTTCTGACAGCAGTAAGTCAACAGCGTTGGCAGCCCTTCCGCGCAAACGCTTAAATCCCGCAGAGATGGCTACTCGGCGCGAACAGGGCCTTTGTTATAACTGTAATGAAAAGTATGTGTTCGGCCATCGATGCAAGAAGCTTTTCATCATTGAGATTGTGCCATGCGAAGACAATACAGAGGGCGTCGACACAGAGGCGGTGGTGGCGTTGTCTATTGAAGAGCCCGCGATCTCTCTTCATGCCTTGACCGGCATTCGTGCACGCAGCGTCGGAACCATGAAGATTCATGTGGATCTCAATGGTATGACATTCACAGCCTTACTTGACTCAGGCTCTACACACAAATTCATCGACGACGCCATTGTTACCAACATTGGCCTACCGCTCCACGCACAGCCAGGTCTTCATGTCGCCGTGGCTAATGGAGATCGTGTCACTAGTCCCGATAAATGTTCTAAGGTGAAAGTGCTCATTGGGGGAGAGGCAAATGACATTGATTTTTACGCTTTGCCGCTTGGAGGCTATGACATGGTCCTCGGCGTCCAATGGCTAGGCACCCTCAGACCTATTCTCTGGGATTTTACTTATCAAACCATGTCATTCGGGCATGCAGGCAAACGAGTCACTTGGAAAGGCGTCCACTCTTCGACGTCTCCCACCCTTCACGCCATCAACCACAGCAACGAGCTCTTGGATTCACTGCTCACTGAGTTCGCCGTTTTATTTGAGGAACCTCAAGGCTTGCCACCTATGCGTCCTATCCACCATCGCATTAGATTAGTGGCAGGAACCGACGCTGTCGCAGTCAGACCATATCGGTAAGCTCACATACAAAAGGATGAACTAGAACGACAGTGTGATGACATGCTTCGTCGAGGTGTCATTCGGCCGAGTACTTTGACATTTTCTTCCCCGGCACTACTAATTAAGAAAAAGGATGGGGCATGGCGTTTCTGCGTTGATTATCGAGCGTTGAATGAGAAGACCATAAAGGACAAGTTTCCCATCCCCGTTGTAGAGGAGCTCCTTGATGAACTACGAGGCGCACGCTTCTTCACCAAACTCGACCTACGCTCTGGGTATCATCAAGTTCTCATGAGTGAAGCAGACATTGAAAAGACGGCGTTTCGCACTCATCAGGGCTTGTTCAAATTTTTGGTTATGCCATTTGGTTTGACTAACGCCCCGGCCACCTTCCAAGCCTTGATGAACGACATACTCCTACCATTCCTTCGACGGTTTGTGCTTGTTTTTTTGATGATGTACTCATATATAGTTCCTCTTGGGCAGATCATCTTCGCCACGTCCGCACTGTCTTCTGCACACTACGAGACCACAAGTTATTTCTGAAGCGCTCCAAATGCTCCTTTGGCGAATCATCTGTGGCCTATCTTGGTCATGTCATCTCTTATGAGGGTGTGGCCATGGACCAACAGAAGGTGCAAGCGGTGCTTGATTGGCCGATTCCAACCTCAGTTCGCGCCGTGCGTGGTTTTCTTGGTCTCGCAGGATACTATCGTCGCTTTATCAAGAATTACAGAGCGTTAGCAACACCCCTCACCAAGCTCCTTCGCAAGGAGGGCTTTCGTTGGTCCGAGGCAGCAACGGAGGCATTTCATGCTCTTCAACGCGCTCTAACCTCTGCTCCAGTGTTGCAACTCCTGGATTTTGATATGGAGTTTGTGGTTGAATGTGACGTTTCGGGGTCAGGATTTGGTGCAGTTTTACATCAAGGTGGCGGACCCGTGGCATTCTTCAGCAGGTCCATTGCGCCACGACACGCCAAATTAGCAGCTTATGAGCGAGAACTTATTGGATTAGTCCAAGCAATTCGTCCATGGCGACCATACTTGTGGGGCCATCGATTTTTTGTTCGCACAGATCACTATAGTCTCAAATTTCTGCTTGATCAGCGTCTGACGACAATTCCACAGCATCAATGGGCTAGCAAACTCCTCGGATTTGACTTCGCCGTTGAATACAAGCCAGGCTCCTCAAACATAGTTGCTGATGCCCTGTCTCGCAGAGACACTGAAGCGAATGCTCAGTGGGAGGGCCACCCAGCTACCGAGGCGTCGTGGATTCCCTTGGATGAATTTCGTCAGCAATATCCAACTTTTCAGCTCGAGGACGAGCTGCTTGTCCAGGGGGAGAGATGTCATGTGGGGTCTCACATATTCTAGACGCAAGAAGAAGCTAAAGATTCAAAAGGATGATTTGATAGAATCAAATATTCCATAGTTTACCAATTTAGATTATTTAGATTTTATTTCTATCTTTCTGTTTCCTAAAAGCTTTTAGTTAGTTTCTATATTTGTCAAGTTTAGACTTTATTGTTAGGGCTGTCTCCTATTTAAAAGGAGGTTACAGCAACATATTCGATAAGCAATAGAATTATTTCCTGTCCTTCTTTCTTATCATTCTTCTTCCTTGTCCCTCTCCTTCTCTTCAGTCACGACATCTAAACACCAACCTTCCAAACCACGTCCACCCACCTCGCACAACTACAACCTACGTCATCCCTCATCCAGCAATATCATTGTCCATAACACCTTCTGTTCATGATACTGAGAATTTTTCAGTAAAAGACTGTCATCCCAACTTCATAAACAACTCTAGAGATAACATGACAATGTTTGCCTATTAAAGTTCGACTTACTGGCTATTTCTTTTTGAAGGAAAAGAATTTTCAAACAGGAGATGGACCGAAATTCAGAAAGGAAATTAAAATACCAATCTACCATTTCATCATGAACAATGCTCTGTATGTTACAAATTCATCGGGACTGCTTACTATTCACATACAATGGTGTGTTTCTTTAATGTTGATTTAGTCTAGCCCTCACCAGTTCTAATTATACTACATAAAATAGGATAACAAATGTTTAGTAGAAAATCGTGGTGGGTAGCAACTGAAACAGGACCCAGCAAAGAAACACTAAAGGCTATATTCATGTGATAAAAGAACATAACACACAGTAAAATATTCATATATCGACCAACAAAACCAAACAAATGAATCTATAAACCATTTGAAGCCTATTAAGTTTCATGTGTTCCACAAGCACCCACCAATTTAAGAGA
>NQLW01000011.1:8884501-8897502 GCA_002312845.1 Kalanchoe fedtschenkoi
TGTATTTTGTTGCCCAGCATATTCATATCATAAGATGTCTTGTAGGAAGATGTATTATTATTAGACGACATGGAGAAGATGAGATGCGTGGACGAGTGGCTGGTCGCCAAAAAATAGAGTACGTGATGGGCGTCTATTCGATCGAAGACTCAGTTGAATTGAGAAGTTTGCATCAATAGGATCAGTTAAATAAATTAGTACACTACGTGTCATGTAGAGGCAACTTATGAGAGAGAAAATTTGAGTTATTGGACAATGATATGTAGGGTTTCTGAATGCATTTAAGCATTAGGGTTTTCATGAGATCAGTTGTCACTAGAAGAAACTTAGGATATCCACATCAAAGTTTCGTCGCGAGGTTTGTGTCAGGTCACGAATCGCTTTGTTTTGATGTGGAGATTGGTTCGTGGTCTTTTGACACAACACCGCTTCGTGCAGACGAAACGGTTCGTAAATTGAGCTTATACGGCGTTTTTAAGTTAAAAGCGTCGTATATATTTTATACGGCGCTTTAAGTTAAAAACGCCGTATAAAATAATGCTATATACGGCGTTTTCAACTTAAAAGTGCCGTATAAAGTATATACCATATACAGTGCTTTTAAGTTAGAAACACCGTATATGGTATATACTCAAATAGGGGGCGGATCAGGTGAAAACCATTTTGTATTTGTAAACTGTGAACAAGCCTAGATCGTTGATCCATATTTCATCCAACGGTTATGATTTTTTCTAGATTTATTATCTATTTTCCAAAAGAAAATTAAATCCATATTTTATGGGTGGTTGGATTCCCTTCCATAATTGACTCCTTAAAATAAGGAATTAAGCGTCTGATTTTTTCTCTTTCCCCTGTTAGATTTCTTGCAAGATTTTTCTCTTTCTTATATTTTTAAGACTTAATTTCGTTATCATATATTTTTCCTTTTTATTTTAACGTACATCGTCAATATTTTACAAGTTGATGCACCAATTCAATCTTGGTGCACTGGTGCACAATTTAACATCGGTCTATGGTTTGGTGCACAATTTTTGAGTTTTATGGTGCACATCTAGATCTGTTAATTTTCCTAAAGGTGGACAATGTGTGCATCATTAATGCAATATATAAATTATCAGTAAATTTGTGTATCAAAGATTTGAATTGTGCACCAAAAATCAAACCATGGACTGATGTTAAATTGTGCACCAGTGCATCAAGATTGAATTGGTGCACCAACATGTAAAATATTGACGATGTACGTTAAAATAAAAAGAAAAAATATATGATAACGAAATTAAGTCTTAAAAATAGAAGAAAGAGAAAAATCTTGCAACAAATCTAACAGGGGAAAGAGAAAAAATCAGATGCTTAATTCCTTATTTTAAGAAGTCAATTATGGAAGGGAATCAAACCACCCATAAAATAGGGATTTTATTATCTTTTAAAAAATAGATAACAAATCTAGCAAAATCATAATCATTGGATGAAAAATGGATCAACGATCCAGGATGGTTCACAGTTTACAAATCTAAAGTGGTTTTCATTTGATCCACATTCTACTCAAATATTTAAATAAATTTTTAACCATTATTTTTCAACGTAAATTTGGAAAGTATATATTTGACAAATATCGATCTGATTTGGTCGATCATATGTAGCACAAATTTGGCAATTAAAATTTAATATATTATTTAATAAAAATTTTAATTATATAAATTTTTTTATTATGTAAATGTCAATAAAATATAATATGAATTAATAATTATCAATAATAATATATTTAAGAAATTTGTAATCAATATAATATGAAAAAAGTAGAAATAAGTATAATATGACATGCGAGTCCACGCGCAGAGGTTTGAAAGGTTTGTTTCAATGTGAAAGAAAGGTTTGTGAAAATGAGATTTATGACAAAACTGAGTTGGCATGACACAAATTTTATGTGACATAACACAAACCTACTTTTAAGTTTGTTTTGACATGGATGCTCTTATACGAGAAAAAATTTAAGTTTGATGATGATATGTAGGGTGTCTGAATGCATTTAAGCATTAGGGTTTTCATGAGATCAGTTGCAGCAAATTTATTGAGAGGGGCATGAAGTTGTGCGCTATGTATATTGGATGGAGGTGTCAATAATGCTTGAAGCTTTTTTTGATTTGCTGAATTAGCAAACCCTAGATGAAAGCCAAAGTGAATTAAGGGTCTTCACACTGAAAATAAGAGAGAGGCCACCTGGCTCAATGAGCTACACAACTTCAGGCCTGCCTGTCTTAATTAGATCAACAAGCTGGCGGCAGACAGTTTTTAAGCTTATTTGTTGATAGCTGGGATATGGGTTGAGTATGGTGCCTGTGATTAAAAATTAGGCAGGGCGTCTAAAATGAGTGGATCAGTCGCACCAGATCCTATTTTGAGATTGAATGTTTCTTAATCAATAAAAAATATGAAAAACAAATTTAATATTAATTGAAAGTTTCGGCATCTTTGCAAGTCAATATATTTGAAATGGTAGGGCTCATGAGATTTGTATCCTACTCAATTGCACGTGACATTGAAGATAGATTGATAGTTCACTAGTAAACAAAACTAAGCATCACTCATATCACATATAACACAACAAAGCTCCAATAATATTGCTCCTATCTTTTCACCATACATGCCCACCAGAAGAAAAACAACCAAGATAGCAACAATAATAATGAGATTTGGTGCTTGCCCAAATCCCAAATAGTACCTTATTTTCATGTGGTTCGTTTGTTGTTTTGATAACATCAATCATCATTCAAACAGTATAATGATTTTATTACACTTGAGTTGACTGTATTTAATTTGATTAATTATTATATTCATATCTGATTCGTGAAACACATATTTTTTCCATCAGCGTTAATTACACGTCTCATTCACTTTGACAAACTCTCATTGAACAGACCAACTCACGTGCACCTTCAACATATTCAATGCTCCGTGAAACAAATACCCGAATAAATACTTTCTTATATGAATCTCCTCTCAAGTATGTTTTGGTTTGGAGAATTCAAAACTGGTCAGTCTAACTTTCGATGCCCGAATTATTTACAGTAATATTCATTATCAAACCTTGCAAATTCACCAAAACTTTAGATGATATGGTATGGCATCTCAGATTATAAGCTTCTGGCGTGTTCAATGATGTCAAAAGATCAAACATATATGTGCATTGGGATTCATACAAACTTGAGCCATAACTAGGGTTTTGGTATATGCCATCTGATGCACATAAGAATTTCACATTAAATAAATTATCAATGATTTATAAGTCAATTATGTGATGAGAGAATATACTCTAGTTTGAGTTTATTAGCCAATAATGTAATAGCACTATTTGATATTTATGGGTAATGAATAAGGTTGTCTAATTTTGAGTGTAATGTCTAATGGAGTTCAATTTTCCATCCAATAATAATGCTTATTTTTTTAATTAATAAAGCATGGTGACATAAACATTAATTAATTACCGGTCAAAATATTCATAAAATGAGTATATGTTTCTATCATTTAACAAATACTCCTTCCGTCCTCTGATACATGTCGTTTAAGGTTAATTTGAGTAGATTAACGTGAGGTTAATGTTAGCGGTTGAACAAATTTAATAAGTAGGTGATTGATGTTTTTTTAAAAAAAATCGTGCAAAAAGTAAAATTAATAGATTAATTGGTGATGAATGATTTTTGTATTGATTATGATAAATAAGTGATTAATGTTTGATGTTTTAAGGTAGATATTGATATTAAATGTGTATCAAAAATTATTAAGTGACAAGTAAAAATGGACAATAAAATTCGGTTAATGACATGTGAAAGAGGACAAAGAGAATATATATATATATATAACACCATTTTATTTATTTATTTTATTTTCACTTGTGAATTGTAATTTGTATAAATGAGAGTTGAGATAGATGATGATGGGTGGTTTGACATATTGTGATGATATGGATTTGACAAAGGCAGAGTATGATTGGAAAGCTGCATTGCATTGTCTGCAGTTGGTAGTGTGACATTTGAAAATTCCAAGCACCAAATATTTTATGGGGTCTCAATTTTCAATGATTTATAAGCCAATTATGTGATGAGAGAATATACTCTAGTTTGAGTTTATTAGCCAATAATGTAATAGCACTATTTGATATTTATGGGTAATGAATAAGGTTGTCTGATTTTGAGTGTAATGTCTAATACAATTTTTCATCCAATAATAATGCTTATTTTTTTAATTAATAAAGCATGGTGACATAAACATTAATTAATGGTAAAATGGGATATGACATGACACCTCATATCCTTTAGGTAAGAGATCGGGTTAAATTACATAGTTTTGCTAGTTTTCTTTTTTCGTTTTAGAGATTTTAGGGTTCTAGCATGCTAGAATATTATGATTATAAGGTTTTAGAGTTTTAGAATTTTCAAATTTTAGAGTTTTGTGGGTTTAGGGTTTTCTAGGGGTTTCATACTCTTAAGGTTTAGGATTTTTGGATTTTAGAGTTTATGTGGTTTAGATTTTTTTGTTTTTTAGATTTTGTTGTATTTAAAACTATGCTATAAACATCATAAAATCTTAAAAGAAAAAAGAAAAAAGCAAAACTATGTTGTTTTGTCTGATCCATTACCTAACTTATATAAAGTGTCATCTTATATCCCATAACCCCTTAATTAATTACCGGTGAAAATGCTCATAAAATGAGTATATGTTTCACAACACCATTTAATTAATTTATTTTATTTTACTTGTAAATTGTAATTTGTATAAATGAGAGTTGAGAGATGATGGTGGGTGCTTTGACAAATTGTGATGATATGGATTTGACAAAGGCAGCAGTATGATTGGAAAGCTGCATTGCATTGTCTTGAGTTGGTAGTGTGACATTTGAAAATTCCAAACACCAAATATTTTATGGGGTCTCAATTTTCTATGGTTTTTAGCTACACAATATTGAAATAGATTCCTCAATCACATCGCTCATCGCGCCTCAGATTCTCCTCTATGTTACATGCAGCTCATTGTCCTTATTTTTTTTGAGATTGTATTTATTCAACTATTTATTTTAATTTCACTGCCACCATATATATTTAAAGAAAATTACACTTATCAATTGTGATTTTTTTTTTAAATTACAGTCTCAAACTGGAGAGTTTGCTCTCAAATGTTTCAGTTCGAGGGGCTTCTATCTACTTTTATATGACATGGCGGACTGTTTTATTTTGTTACAGTTTAATAATTAAATTAAGCACTGTGCTTTTTTTAGGCTTGTGATGACTATGAGTTTTGGCTAGTTTCAGTTGGAAAGAATAGATTCATATTACTGGCTGGCTTTTACTTTGTAGTACATGGGAGGGTAGGTGGTTTTATATTATCTTATTATTTTGAAGTGAACGAACAAGCAGTTAATGTAATGACAAATCCGACCTACCACATTTTTTTCATTTGGGTTGACGATGGGTCAATGATATTGTCTTGGGTTGGTCATTGGGTTATTATAATTGATTTGTAGGACAATATGTATACCCCATTTAAACATTAAACTAGCACATATTCAGTTGTTTTCATACTTTTAACCACAATAAAAAAAATTAACTCTTTATTGTTTAATAATAATACATTTTGCTAATTTTATATGTTTGGCCCAAAAACTTTAAGATTGAGAACATAATTTAATCCAATTTAGGTAATTTTACACTGTGGAAATCATTAATTTGGTTGCCAAACCGAATCCAACCCAATTATGTTTAGTAGGTTGTGCTATATGAGGTGGGTTGGGTTGAACTTGGATGTTTTATAAAACTATTTGGGTTGCCTGACTTTGTAATTGCCACAGTGTTGGGATCTTCTAACCCGTTATGTATTCTTGTGGTTGTTTTGATTGTGGGTTAGAGGTGTGTTTGACTACTTTGAGCGTAAAGGATATTCATAAATAATTTTGTCTTACGGTTATGAACTTTCAAACTCTTATGTTTACTTGTTTGATTTCTTTTGCCTCTCTATTTAAGATATTGTTGTGAACCCTTTGTGTGAAGTAACTTTGTCTGCAGAAAATCATAAACTAAGAAAAGAAACATGAGTATGAAGGCTCACAGTTTAATGCTGGCGGCGGACTCTCAACCATTATTTCCCTACCAAATAGTGTGCAAGCACTGGACATGTCTTACTATGAATCAATTCTGATGCTGCGTGCTATTTTTGATATTTATATACACTACTGCGTTAAAAAATGAAGATAAGCATGCCAGACTTGTTAGGCATTTCATTTTCGGATAGCTTCCTCTGAAAGCATGGGAATTGACCACAGTTTCATATGTTATTCCATGCATCGTGAGTGTTTATAATCTCTTTTCTTGATGCATCCACTTTTGCATATTGCAGGTGTCAGCGCTTCAGCGTGGGTTTTGTGTCATCACCAATCAGCCAAATGTGGAATCTGTTTTTCCTTTTCTCTTCTAATAGTCCTTGTTCTACCTTAGAAGGTGATTGAGATGTTTTATTAATCGAGCACGTTATCATTTTAGTATTAAACTTTATCTTAAATCAGTGTTTCTTGTTATCTTGGAGTCATTCGACGCCAGGCTCTTAGTTGTGTATTAACTGTCCATGTAACTTGGATTTCGAGACGCCATGTGATCATTGTCTCAGCTTGCTGTTCACGCATATGATTGGAATTAAGACGGTTAGATATTTTTTTTTACAACAGTGCAGCGGATTTAAAAGCTTCATGTTGCAGAATGTAGCAAGCTTTAGTCAAGAATGGAAGCTGCCAAGCATCTGAGGTAATATGCAACATTCTTCATTAGCCTTCGTGATACATGGCAGCACTGCAACAGTTGTCTTCATCGCTGCAGCTATGCTGCAAAGGCCGGGACTCTCGTACTTGCACCAACACTGGCTAGTTGAGAAGTCCCGTTCGCGGAGGCGGCTGGCTCCGGGTTTATCAGCTTGCTGGCTTCCATGACGATAGCTTAGGTAGCAGCAGTATGAGTCAGTCTGCTCGTGAGATATTGACAAGGGTGCCAAAGAGATGAAGATGATGTGAAGATGGGAAATGCGAGAGAATTAAAAAAAATATATATGAAAAAAATTAAGAAGTTTATATTTAATTTAGAAGAAATAAGAGAAAAAAAAAGATGAAAAGTTAGGAAATTAAATTAGGATTTATGAAGATTTAATTTCTCTTCCTACTTGATGCATAATTTTAGTTGACAATTTGCCTATTTCAAAAAATAGCATTGAGTTCTCTAATCACAATCAAAATATTAAAGGGATTTTAATTAACCCAAAAATTAATTTTTAAATGAGTTTACTTGTCCGTATTGTACACATTTAATCATAATTGATAATAATTATTAAATTATCCTATCATCAAAATATAATTGACCATTCTCAGTGTCATTTAAAGTAAATTTGCATGTAATCTTGTACATATTAATAAAATTAACATATGTGATATAACCCATTTAAGAATTTTTCATTATCCCCGCGCTGCCATTTGAAGTCATTATTTATTTATTTATATTTTTTGTCCTTACTTGTTTAATCTCAACATCTAATGCATTTTATTTTTCGGAAGCTACTTTTCATGTGACGCCTTCGACTTCGACAATTCAAGCGCTTGCCAGATTTATTTTTTTTGGAGGAAAATTATAGAGGAATATGAATTACCTCATATTTTTATGGCTGTCTGACTGTAATAGTTCAATATTTTCTAGTATAGATATATATGAAAAAAATAACTTAAATTTTTTAACAACATCAATGAATGTACAACCCGAATCACTGCCGATGGTAATTTTCATTAGAGTAATTTTTATTTTTTACCGTGCGTGGTGAGATTCTTTCCGACGGTATTAGTGTTTTTTATTCGCACTAGTAAAAAAGACTCCTCAACTCACAATCAAAATAGTAAAAGGAGTTCGAACTTTTCTATTTCTCTCACAATCGTCTGACAGCTTTTCATCATATAAGCTTTATATATATTAACATGAAAGAAAATTGCCTGTTGTGGTGGAGATGAACCGTCGTGATGGTAAATTGACATTCTTATTTTCTACTACTTAATAAATAAGCAATATAAATAGAAACATGATCTAGTGTTGCCAAGTAATTGACAGTCAATTAAAACGACGTAGTTTTAAGATTTGTTAACCAATTCCTAAATAACATGTGTCTCATTAAAATTAATCTATCATGTTTTGAGTAAAACTACCTCATTCTGCATAATACTATTATTATTTTGTGTGTAACGGCTCTCGCAGCAAATTGATTTTGGTGCATTGAATATGTATCCTATAAGCAAACGCTTTTCAAATAAAAAAATATACTCGAAAGTTTGGTAATGTCTCATAGATAAAGTTGCTTTTATGCGAGACCGAGAATCAAATAAATTAAATAAAAGAGAATTGATTAATTTTATTTTTATTTTAAATAATTTTATCTAAGAATTTAATCATAATTTGGATCATTTCATTTGCAGGAAAAAATTTTACAAAATATTTTATTTCAACCACCAATTATTAGAATCAAATTAAATTACTTCCGTTCATTCAAATAAACCAAATTCAAAGCGTCTGACTCCACATATGCAGGAGTGTCAAGTTTCTGGAGTATTTTGATGACCGAGCCCATAATGATTCATGGGTGGACTAAGACTCTCGTTTAAAAATGACATCGTTTTATTTTATTTTTATTAAAATACTTTATTTTTTTTTAAATTTGAGGAACATATCGCATCATCTGATGGACATAGCAGTTCATATAATGAATATATCAGCTCAATTGATGAACATAGCAGCTCATCTGATGAACATAGCACTTTATATGATGAACATATCAGCTCATCTGATGAACATATCATCTGATGAACATGCAGCTCATTTGATGAACATAGTAGCTCAGTTGATGAAAATAAAAGCTAATTTTATAAACGTAGTAAATATAAATGAGTGTTTTAATAAAAACGATATAAAATGATGTCATTTTTGAGCGAAAGTACCCCAAAAATTTACGCCGAGCACATTGCCATTTTGGTCACCCGACATCAATCTTTAAAATCCTTGGAGTTGCCAAATTTTGATTCACACAATGTGATCATTTCACTGGGCAATTTGCCAATCTTGTAGCATCTCCTTAATTGGCATCATAGCACGTTACACATCCTCCCAGTAACAATGCGTGACTGCTTCTTATTATTGAGAAAATCACGAATTAATTTATAATTACATAAAACATATAGTAACGCTGGTTGCATAGAATATATAGTAACTCTACATGTAGAAAATATATAATAATCTTAAATATAGAATATGAGCGACTATGGGTGTAACGATTCGGTTCGGTTTGAGAAATTTGAATCCAAACTGAACCGCTAGCTTTAAAAAACCAAACAAAATTAAATCATAATTCGGTTCGGTTAAATTTTTTTTGATCAACTTTATTGACTAATTTAACTACTAAATAGGATAATTTTCATATAAAATCCTAATTTTGTTCGGGTTGGATTGGTTTGATTTAAAAAAATCAAAAACCGAATCAAACCATTAGTCATCGGTTTTTCAAAATTTGAAACCGTAACCAAACCACTAACATTCAAAACCGACCGAACCTTTAGTTTGATTTGATTTATTGGTTTATCAATTTTTATTTACATTTTTATGAGCTGACTCTTTCTTACATGATTTGCTCTTATCCTACATCTGCCCTTTTTGTAGTATACGGACTATATTTAACACAACTCTTACGCTAGGATTCGTTCTCTCCAAAATGAATACGAATTGAACTGAATGTATTTTCATCGAATTTAATTGAACTCAGCAAAATATAATAAAATTAAATTGAATTAAACTGAACATAACTTCAATTAAGTTTTCATCGTTGAAAATTGGCGTCTATTCAGATTTTTTATGCTTGTTTGGTAAACTACAACAACTTGATTTTGCCTAAACTCATTTACCAAACCCCAATTGACTCTTTTAACTAATCAATTCTTAAGTGTTGACCATTCTTCATTACATGTGACTTGGTCAACATATTAAGCCCGAATGAAGCTTTATCAGAGCAATCAGTGATCAAATTCGAAGGATTTTCTTGACAATTCTATGAATTTGAATAAAAATAATAATAAAAATAATTAATCTAAAATAAAAATTCATAACAAACTAGAAACAACTTGAGATATCAATGAGTTCCAATTCCAACCCATAGAGGAAAAAATAGTAACAATCTCAAGGGATCAACTAAAAATGGATGTCGACCAGTCAGATCTTCACATCTCCGGCATCTCCATTGATAAAAACACGAGATGTCCGCCTAAGTTATCAGTTCCGATTTGATACAGTGAAAATGCGCGGGAATCAACCCGAAATGACGTCAGGCTTCTATCAATCAGAATGTTTATATTCTCAGTGGCCCGGACCTCTTCGGCTAGGCCCGGAGGCCAATCGATACCCGAACCTCCTCACCTTGTCCCACGCACCGCCTCCCCCGACCACCACCACGTTCGTCGTCGTCGTCTCAGCCACCGTCGACGATGCTACCGGCGGCCACGACGGCGGCGAAACCGCCACAGGCCTGGACTCCACGACGACACTGAACAACCCCGCTTGCGCCACCAGCATCACCAACATGAACACTGCCGCCACCGACACTCCACCACCACCTCTTGATGACCCCATCATCATCACCGTCGTTATTAGCTACGTATACCAGCAGCTTGCTACGGCTTCTGAGAGACGATGATGAATCAATCAAACTGACGAGAAGCAAACGCTGCTCCGGCTTCTGAGATCGCGATCTGGGTTTTCCGCAGACAGGCTTTCGATTGAGTCTGTTGTTGGAGCTGTTGGAATTGTGTGTTGTGTGTATATATAGTGTTTGAGAATGGAGAGGGAGAGGACGGCTGACGGAGTTTGTTTTCTTCACCACCTTTGACTTTGACTTTCTCCTACGTGCCTTTACACATTAATTACACTACTCTTTCTTGTTCACATCTCATTATCATATATTAATGACAACTATATTAATATTTACGCTATTCAATTTCCATTATTTGGAAATAAAAAATTAATCAGATAAAAGTATAATTAAAAATATTTAAGTATCTACTCTCTTTGCCCTCTTTTACATGTCACTTAATCAAATTTTTTTATCCATTTTTACTTGTCACTTAGCCATTTTCAATGCATATTTAATATCAACAACTATCTTAATATAATCAATAAAAATCATTCATCACTAGTAATAATCTACCAATTTTATTTTGCACATGAATTTTTTTAAAAAGAACAACAACCACCCGCTCATTAAATTTGTTCAACCGCTAACATTAATTTCATCTAAATCTACTCAAATTAACCTTAAATGACATGTATTAGTTAAACCATGAAATCACAATTTTCGACAAAAACTATTCAATTAGCGATGAAATAACTCTTTTACCTATAATAGTACTCTATTAATATTATAAAATAGGAAAAATTACAAAAAATGGGTATGTGCTAACACTTATTTCAATTTGAAGGACGTTATTTTCAGATTTTTCAATTTTCAAATTTTGAACTAGTATGAAATTTATTACTTTTCAATTCACCCCTACAAGTTTAAATTGCATGGCTTTTCAGATATGAAACATTGTTATTTTTTTTATTATAAGTCTATTACATTTCATTTGTGAATTAGAAAATAGGTTGTCATTATATGTGAGATTATTTTTACATTGAAATTTGAATGTGCATAATTTTTTAAAAAAATTTTATTTAATTAATTTGGGAAGGCGTTAATTGAATTAGACATATTGGCATTGAAATTTGAAAGTACATAATTTTGTAATTAAATAAACTTTTTGGGGGAATTGAAAAGTAATAAATTTCACAATAGTCTAAAATTTTGAAATTGCAAAATCTGACAGTAATGTCTTTTAAATTGAAAGAAGTGTTAGTGCACTAATTTTCTCTGTACTCACTCTCAAGCATAGTCTCTCTTTAGTGTTGGATGATTGGTTATATCTTTCGTTTTTAATACCGTTTAAAATTCCAAAATAAATAAGGAGTGAGATTAATTGAGTTATTATTTTATATCTTTCGAATATGATTACGAGTCAGACTCTGAACTCAATCACACGCCCATCTAACCTTACTGTACTGCTCAGAATAACTTTTAAAAAATTATGCAATACAGTTAATGATTCCGATCCTAAACTACTCAAGCAATTTACAACCGTTATTAGACGACGTAGTTTCAACTCTTAATAGTTACTCTTCACTTGCATTTGTGTTGTTCATTATTCATAATATTTCATATTGAATATCACTCAGTTTAAATTAATTATCATTTCTATTTTGAATAAATGTCATCTAGTATTGAATACCATTCAACGACGATCATTTTTTAAATATGTTGTTAGGCGAATAAATCATATATATAATTTATGAAAAAACATATATCCTCAGGGTATACAAGATATATACCCGAGCGGCTAAAATAACTTCATTCAAATGGTATTTAAAGGTTTAAGGATTTCATGATTCAAAGTTTCTAATATTTTAGGGTTTTCAGGATTGAGGATTTTAGAGTTGTGAAAAAACGCCGTTTTGAATGTGTTTGGAAACATTCAAAAAAACACTAAAAACATGAAAGTTTGAAACCAAAAAATCTCTATAACCCTAAAACGATAAAATTCTGAAACTTAAAAATCCAAAATCTTATAAAAATAATCTAAAACGACATCATCAATTCAGCGACTAGAATATGTAATTTATATACTCTGACAGGTTATATCCGCTAAGTTCTATAATTTATAATTTTATTAGTGAATGATGGGGTTGAATTGAATTGGTGTGATGAGGAGATTGAGTTTCGGTAAGAGCAGGTGGCTAGCTAGCTCGGAACACGAGATCATGTCATGTCTGTCTCATCAGTGGCATGTTTCTTTTTTGAGGTTTGGCTATCTGTTTTCATCTGACTTTTTCCTCAATTGAAAAAAAAAAAAAAAAACC
>NQLW01000011.1:8901533-8916405 GCA_002312845.1 Kalanchoe fedtschenkoi
TGGGTCATCCTCATCTTGGTCGGCGTCTAGATTGTCGCCGTTCTCCACAGGAGGTGACGCAAACTCTACTGCCTGCATCGTGCTTGAACCTCCAGGCGCAACACTTCCAGCGGCATTTGGCGAAGATGGTGGTGTGATGCCCCCTGCCACTGGAGATGCCATCTTCACGGTGGAGTACTCCATCGTGAAGATGTCTTCGTTCCCGCCCGATGAGCTGCTGTTGTCGCCCGTGCCCCAGTCCCACTGGGCTTGCTCGTCAAATACTACGTCTCGCGTCACATGGACGCTCTTTGTGACGGGGTCGTAAGCGCGATACCCCTTTGTTCCGCGCTCATATCCAATGAAGATCATCTTGCGGCCTCTGTCCTCAAGCTTCTTGAGGTGGGGAGTCGTGTTCCGGACATAAACGATGCAGCCGAACGTCTTGAGGTGATGCACGGCTGGCTTCTTCCTATGCCATGCCTCAAACGGAGTCATTCCGTCCACGCTCTTTGTCGGGCACCTGTTCAACACATACACAGCAGTATTTACTGCCTCGCCCCAAAACCATCCAGGTAGTCCTTTCGCCTTGAGCATGCTTCTTGCCGATGCTACCACCGTGCCATTTCGGCGTTCGACCACGCCATTTTGCTGCGGACTGTATGGCGCGGTGTGCTGACGATGCGCTCCTTCCGCTGCGCAGTACTCAGCAAACTCCAAGGACGTGAATTCACCGCCGCGATCGGTGCGGAGTGCCTTCAACTTGAGTCCAGACTCGCCTTCTGCCCGTGCCTGGATCTCCTTGATTTCAGTCGCTGCACGATCTTTGGAGGGAATCATAGCTACCCACATGTATCTGCTGAGATCGTCTACTAGCAACAAGAAGTACTTGTTGCCACTCGGAGTCATCGGTGTAATGGGACCACACAGGTCGCCATGCACCAGTTCCAAGGGCTCCCGTGCGCGGTACTCTGCATGTGCTGGAAACGCAGTGCGTCTCTGCTTCCCGGCCTGACATGCCTCGCACACCCGCTCTACATGGCCTATCTCTGGCAATCCTCGAACTAGCTCCTCCCGAGCTAGCTTCCGCAATGCCGCCATGTTGACGTGTCCTAGGCGCGCGTGCCATCGCCATGCCTCCTCATCGTCACGCGTTGCGAGACAAATCGGTGGTGCCAGTTTGATGTTGAGCACATACATGTGCACTACAACATTAAAAATGTGCACCAAAATTCATACGTGCACCATTAAAAAATTCAACAGATTTAGACATGCACCATGAAACTTAGAAAATTGTGCGCCACTACGGATTTTCTCTCATATATTTGAAGACGTTATGCTTGCTCGAGCAGCGTTCTGGTGCATCGATTGTGATGAAATCAGGGTGAATTCGAACAGCCATCCATTGCGTAGGATTCTCTTAGTCCAGATCCGAGGTAACCACAAAACTCAGAAACTTAAACTAGAAAGAAAACTGCACTTGAAAAAAAGAAAGCTTTTAGACACAAAGGGTATGAAAAGTTCTATTAGTAAAGAAAAACAACATGAAACAGAAAAACAACTTGGAAAGAAACAAAAAAGACTCAATGTATACAGCAGTTCAAAATTACATAATACATACCTGTAATTTGAGCTTCAATGGACAGAGACATGAACAAAAATCAAATTTGCTCTCGTAGTCATTATCACAAACAGTTGATGTGCATAACAACCATCACCATCCAAAAGGCTATCACCCACCAGATTCACATCCCTGTTCCCATCCTTCCCACTCCATCCCCATTCACATCCATCTTATGAAATTCAGAACCCGTCATACCCTCCACGAGCATATGCACATGATTTTTTTCTCCCTCAGAATCAGATTGTGTCTTTGGAGTGGTGAAGGAGATTTGGCTGGTGAGAAACAAGTTGTGTGGAGAGGAGATGGCTGCGGTTGAGAGACGGGTGAGAGAAGATGGATGGAATTGAGAGACATGCGAGAGGATTTACTCTTAAAGGAGATAATTTAGTTACCTAAATTAAAGGAGATGATTATAACTTAAAATTAAATTAAAAATATATCTTTGATCTTAACCATAGGATGATGTAAAATCAATGAACCTCATTGGTTCACAGTTTACATATCCAAACTGGTTTTCATTTGATCCACTCTCTCTATATATATATATGTATATGTACAAAATTAAAATATGAAACAACTAATTTGACTTAGTGTGTCAACAAAAGCAAATACAAACAATGTTCTTTCCTAGACCTGAAACCCTGCAAATGAAATCAAAATAAGAGTTGCATCTGAAATCTGAAATGATTTTTTGATGGAAATTCTCCAAACCCTAAAAAGACAAAGACAGATTTTTACCTAAATCTAAATCACCGTCGAAAAACAAAATCTTGGACACCACAGTCGCCCCACAACCTGCAGATCCTCCACCCCTCCGGAAATCAACCTATTCGGTTTTCCCCAAATAATGATGAACGCCTAGCCTTAACTCCTTAATCTATAATCCTAAATTTTTGTATTTCCCTAATTGACTTGCAGCGCCTCTGATTCAATCATTATGGATCAGAGACATTCATAAGGGTAGGGATTTTCAAAATATCAACTTCTGATGAGGGCCGGGGTATAATGATTGATGATTGGATCCTCAACTTCTCATATGCAATTCTAGCTCACAATCGTAAAATAGCGGCAATCCGGAGCCAACTTCAGCAACAGTCAAGAGCAAAGATAATGATAAGGCAGAACAGAAAACGAATGATAACAGTTCTCAAAAAGCATAAGTTTATTCTGATATTGACCTTCGCTCTTAATTACTGCATCGCACTGGAGAAGGTTTAGGGATCAACAATTTACCAGAAGAACAAGTTTACATGTAAGATGTTAATCTATTGTTGTTACAAAAATGTAATGATTGACAGATATTTTTAAAATGATTATTGAGGTTGATTCCAGTGACGTTTATCTCTTAAAAGACCCAAGAATCCCAGTCCAGCACTTCAAACACTAGAAAAATGTATTCTTGCAAACACTGATAAAGAAAATATGATACAAATCACAAATTCATCAATAAGAATATTCATTTTTATCATATCTGACACTACAAATACTTAGATTTACAATTCAATTAAAATGACACATCTTCTTCCAGCATACACTATAAATGTACGGTGGAAATTGCAGGACTACTACTAATGATCTGTGCTGATGTGACAGTTAGAAAAGTCATAAATGAGTATGTTTATCAATAGTTAAACACTATATAAAATAGCACTTTTGCGGTTAAAAAAAGCTAATAAAAAAATGACCGAAAGAATTGCAGCCAGTTTCCACCCAATTTTCGACAACTGGATTTGGCTTTTGAGATAAAAATAATAGTTAATGATTATCTTCCTAAAATAGTCGCAAAGTGACCAGATACCGACCAATTTATGGCCAATTTTGGTCACATTGTGTATTTCCAGTGCTTTTGCATACAAAAAAAATAGTGTTCAAAACTTCTCGAAAAGATCGGCGGAAATATGCTCATTTTGGAAATATGCTCAAAATGACCGGAAACTAACTGGAAAAATGAAATCAAAATGGGGTGCATGTCCTTCTTTCTCCCCCGATTCTCCCTCCTCTCTTAGATTAACCCTAAACCCGCTCATTTGTCATCTGGCGCTCTCGTCTGGCCCCTGCCCCACCGCGTGCGCTGCACGTAGGGCTGTAAATTCGGTTAATAACCGACCGAATTTACTATTCGGTTAACCGAACCGATTAACCGACCGAAAAAATCATTAACCGTTAACCGAACCAAATGTTCGGTTAACCGAGTATTCGGTTAACCGAATTTTCGGTTAATTTAACCGATTAACCGATTAACTGAAAACTCGGTTAATTCGGTTAAATTAACCGTGATTTTAACCGAATTTCGGTTAAATGGTTAATTTAACTGAATTTTTGACCGAATTTTAAGAAAAAAGTACCCTACTACTAATAATTTTTACATCCCAAATAAATTTACAATCATGAAGATTCAGAAATTAAAACAAAATTAGACAACTAGTATTCACAACATTCACAACACTGATCCTAAAAATCACGCATCATGGACCAGAATTATTCCGGGCAAGGATAGATCCTTAATGTTGGATCTCAACCCTTTGTCTCCGTCTATGTGCAAGCTCTTCCGGTCTTCATTTTTGTTCAAAAACATTCTTGAGACAACTTCTTGTGCTTCAGTGGCAGGATGAGAAATGTGAGTGCAAACCGACAATTTCCAGCATTCTACATGAGACTTCAAGCAACTTACCTGTAATCGGAGAATATAAAACAATCAGCGCGTAAGTTATTTAATTCACGAAAGCGATGCATCAACCAACACCAAAGCTTAAAACTAATTAAATCACAATGAATCAAAACAACAATATCTCAGTAAATGTTAGCAAAGAATCACTATGTACCTCGTCTTTGCAGCTTAGTATCGGTCTTCTTCAACCCGCTACTACTCCTGGAATTCACATTTGTTCGCTTTTAGATTTAGCTTTCAACTCCTCGACTGGAGACAAAACCCCATCAAAGACTTGCTCCTTGCTGTACTCTGTAAGTAATAAGATCAATAGTACTGCCAACACTATGCCTAAATTACAGAACCAGATAAAGTGAAACAAAACATATTCTTAACAAGTTATTACGTTACCCTTTGGAAGAAATGTCCACGCTGAAATTCTGTTTTCAATGCTAGCAGCTATATCATCCTAGAATGTGATAGCTGGGATGAGTGTAAATGTTGCAGTCACAACAATAAACATTTAAAGAAAGATAAACCAATCCATTTTCACAAGAAAATATTCCAAAGCGACAATTCAGTAGAGTTGAAGCCCATGTTTCTATTCCATTATAGACAGGGAATGGGCGGATCTGAGAGCTGTATGTAACGCACCTGACCTGCATATCTAGAATAGAATCTAAACTAGTGATGGGCTGATTTCTGGTGTTCTTTAATGTTTTATCTCCAGTTGTACATGCCCAGAACACAGATGTAAGTCATTCTCACAACAGCAAGTGAAGCACCACTACCAAAAAATTTATGACCAAAAGTATTGCAAGAAGTGCATACCGACCGGCCTGCCCTCAAAAAGCGAGTTGAGCAGACCGAAGACGACGAAGAGGACGAGGGCAACAACGACGCCCGATTTGAACTTGAAGAGGGAGAGATCGCGGTTGGACTCCTTGAGGGTGGTCTCAAAGCGGTCCATCTTCTTGACCTTGGAGGATTTCTTGATGGGGTTGGATGCAGTGGTTTTCATGGACTCAAGCTTCTTGGATGCGCGGTCGATGGAGAAGCATAGTGTCTTGTAGGAGTCGGTGCGATAGATGAGCAGCCATGAGATGGACTCGCAGATGAAGGTGGTGCAGATCGAGATGCCGACCACAGTCGGGCAGTCGGAGTATTGGGAGGATGAGAAAGATGCCATCCTTACACAAACCCTAGTTATGTTTTGATCAATGATTGCAATTGCAACACACCGTTTCACCCAAATCTTTATTCGGTTAATCGGTTAACCGAAATTATAAAAAATATTAACCGTTAACCGAACCGAATTTATCGGTTAACCGAATTCGGTTAACCGCGGTTAAATTTTTCGGTTAATCGACTTCGGTTAACGGTTTTAACTGTATACTGAACACCCCTAGCTGCACGCCCTTGCCTCGCCCCCTCTCCCCTCCTCGCGCGCTGCAGAAACTTGCTGATGCTGCTGGCCTCATGCTTGGACACTAATGTAGCTAGCTATATAATTTCATATTGATTCACTTGAGATTTAAGAAACTGAATCATTTTTTAGTTTTTGCATTGTATTGATTTTCTAATGAAATTTGGTACTTTATCTGATAGATTGGAGTCTAGTTTTTCTAGTCATTGAATTTGAATAAAAAAGTATTAAGTAGATAAAAAATAAATTATACTCTTATTTCCTTAAATATCTCAGCCTTAGATAAATGCAAATGGAACTCAATTCAATAAGATTTTGAAATGTTATGTTGTGTTGTTACATGATGATGTACGGACGCTAAAGCATATCAATATAAAGGGATGTTATTTTAGACGTCACTAGATTTTATCACCGGTGTGAGAGGACCACTTGAAAGAACTTATTGATGCTATTTAAAACTGTCGTTTGTCTCTTTTTGTGTGTGAATACAAGTTGTAATTCACAATTTATATCTAATACAATATGAGATTATATTGTCGTAAATTATGAATACATATGTTTGGTTTGTTGTAGTTAATGGAACTAGAGGTTTTAACCTTTGATTTTAGGCCAAACTTGGCATTTAAACTTCATAAATATGACTGTGAGAATATTTTTGAGGTTTTTGATTCAATCTTTGATATAAACCTCAAAAAACAACTTGTAATTCATAATTTATATATAATATAATATGAGTTTGTGGTGAACTACAAATACATATGTTTGGTTTATTGTACTTAATGGAACTATAGATCATTTGTGGAAGAATATAATCTGATTATTGGGTGATGCGTTGATCCGTGTGATAGAATGGAAGCATTGAAATTGCAACGATTTGGATGTGTGACTATTCAAAAATAAGGAGACACGATTTTTGATATCATATTTGGTCTGACAAGTCACGAAGAAATTATAAGTTTGAGTCATTGTTAAGATTCTTAAATTAAAATATCTATGAAATGGCTTATGGATTCAGTCCGTTAATTATATTTTCTTTTTAATTTTTCAACACACTGCAGCCGCCAGTGACTATCCTATAACTCATGTGAGCTAATCAAGTAATCATTTTCTTAGTCTGCCACTGGAGTTCGGAAAATGCAATGCGAAGGTTAGACTAAACTGATAAAACTTTCTATACTTATATATTATTATGATTGAAACTCAATTGTGGCTTATGACTAAAGCTCTATTTTGGCTTGGTATTTTTTTTACTCATTTAGATTATTTTGGATACATAGAACTTCCAATGCCAATCTATAGCTTTGAGGAGTGCAGCCGCCTAAAGGATCGCATGCGATTATATGTAACAACATCTAAGGAACCAGCTCAAGAATCATGTTCAAAGTCCTCATGCGGTTATATGCGTTATATGTATTCGCATCTAAGGAACCTGTCATTCAAAATCCTTATGCAGTTGTTATATTATTAGCATCTAAGAAACATGTTCAAAACCCTTATGCGGTTATATGTGTTATATGTACCTGCATCTAAGGAACCTGTTCAAGGTTCTCAGCGGTTCCTGCCTGGTTATATATATCAACATATAGTTTGTTTTATGTGTTACTTCTATTGAATCTTATAATATTAATATTTTGTATTATAATTTTTATTGAATCGTTGTAGTAAGAAATAGGTTTATGAAATCTCACAATAATTTTTTTAAAAAATTAATAAAAATAAGTTAGAGACTGAAAACTGTCTGGAAAACACCTACGAAACAGCATGTTGATGACTGGCCGTAAATTGGCTGAAAACAGGCCGAAGACTTTTTATGGCCGAAACAAGGCAAAAAAACTGACGAAAACTTCCAAACTAGCTATTTGATGGCTGGAAACTGGCTGTAGAGTGAGGATGACATATTTTGCCCATGATCTGTATCTTGCAATGTGTGATTCTTAAGAAAAAGATAAATCAATATCAAATAGATTGGTTTTCATTCTAGTTGCTCATAATTAGGGTTTAATTTCAGTTTCTCACAATTCCATTCAATTATAATTTTCTGCCTATCAGATATTTGTTTTTTATCAGGATAATCTTCTTCAAGTGCAGATTATTTAAAGCTCAAAGAAAATAATTCACATGACATTTGCGGTGGAAGGGAGATTCTCAAAATGAGATAGTTTAAGATAAATTTAACATCATGGGACTCAGTCTCAGTGATAGATGATATCTGGAAACGAACTGCAGTAATAAAATAAAACAATTCCAACTGATAAACTACAACAACAGAATAAAAATGCATATAACCACTAGAATAAAATGTTAATCACTGATTTTTTACAAACAATAGAACAAATACATTTAGTATAACGTACAAATTTACATGAACATGCATTTTTTTAAAAAAAAGAAATACTTTTTTTCTGGTAAATTGTTGATCCATATGATGGGAGTGAGTCATCTTTTGTTGAAGAGGCCGCCACTTTCACACTATGCATCCTACAGCTTGCAAAATCAAACTCGAATTCCATACTTTGCGCCGTAGTGAAACACTTCTCAATGATTAAAATCTGCTATGCACTTCTTCCTTGAAATGATTCAGGATAAAAAGCTAGCAAAAGCAACTGAATTGGCTGCATACATAGGGATAAGGTCTATGTTACATCGACTAATTAATGAATACTTTAACACTAACATGGTGAATGAAGCACGAGATGAGCGACAATTTGATGCAAGATTTTTCAGATATTATTTGCACATAAGTCAGCAAGTGTGACCAACATTAGAAAAACAAAATTTCTCATTTGGTAGTTCTCCTAACAAATGAATGGATTTTAACATCCACGAAAGATGGATGACTATTAATCTTAATGGAAGTTTGATGATCAACTGTGATAGAACACCGGGAAGCAAATGGGTCAATCAAAAATACCTTACATAACCTCCGACAAGGCATTAAGACCAACTAAGCTGAGAGTACAAAAAGAAAAAAAAAGACAATTTGTTCAAGTGAGGGATCGACGCCACGAGTGCATTATGTATGTATATATATATATACTTTTACTGTTAGCTTTACCTACATTGATCACCTCCTCCCAAAATAATTAACCACTTCAGTTTCTTCATGTTTTCAGACTTCTGCCTGACCCCAAAATTTGAGTGTGCTGCACCAATTTCCAGATCCAATAACCGAGAGTCGCTTTCACACAACAGATAAGAAGAGCTCATCATCGTCCGGTAAGCAAACACGTAGGATTATAGGTTACTTTTTCGGAGAGGCTGAAACGTCAAGCGAAAGTAGGCAGCGAATCTGAAGGTTGTTGGCCAGTGGCGGAATCTAAGACTGCGACTCCTTCTTTGACCATGATTTTAGATTTAGGAAAAGCACAGATTTTATGTTTTTTAGTATTTGGATAATTTCGACTAAAAGATTGCTTCAGAGTCAGTTGTAACTCCTATTTTTATTTTATTTAAGGCTCTGGTTGGCTTCGGGAAAGTTATGGAGAGCGGAAACATGTAAAGGGAAGTAAGACGCTCATTGTTTGGTTGGATGAATTGCAAGTAATAAGAGTGGTATTAAATTATGGAAAATTCAGGGTCATAAGAACTAAAAATAACATATTTCCTTAGAATTTTATATGAAAAACAAACAAACAAAATGGAATTCGTAAAGGATTTCATTTAATTTATTCTCATTTTCCGCTTGTCATTTTTCTTTTTCCCCAATTTTATCTAAATCATGAAGAGCCTAAATGGTTTAAGATTATGTCTGTTTGATTTCAGGTGTGTAGTTGATCCACTGTTGTCTGTGTATGCTTACTCCTGCTATTATTTTCGGTTAGGGTTCTTAGATTTATTAGAAGGGTTAAACTATAATAAAAAATGACAAATGAAACCTGAAATGTTGTTGGCCTTTAATTGTAAATGATACCAAGGCTGTACCTAGCCTGAATTAATTAAACAATGAGCCACAAAATTTAAAGAAAATACCTCTCTCCCATTTGATTTCACTGAGTTCAGCCCTCCAGAGGGAGCAACCTGTCAAATTTGACACAGTCAAAAATCGAATTTCGACAGGTTAAAAAAAGAGAAGGCAAAAGTATGTCTTTATACAGATTTGCATCACCTCATATCTGATAGTTTATTGATTTGATTGATTGAATTGGCTGGCGATCAACCCAACCTTGTGTTCTTCTATTAGCTTCTTCTTCGCTGCCCTCATAACTTTTATGGTTTGAAACTCTGGTGTGTGGGCGGTAGGGTTTTGTGAAAGAGATGTGGATGTTGGTGTTTATATATTGACAGGGTTTGCTAAAATGCCCTGGAGAAAGAGGAATTTCAAACAAGAGATTGCTGTTATAGCCCAACAAACAAATTAAATTCATACGTGGGTTTCTTAAACCAAATTGCCCATAAATCCTGCTCCAAGATTGTTTGAGCGTCCTGTATGTTTTGAAGTTTTTTTGGATTGTTTAGGTTGATCTTGTAAGTTATGCTGTTTCCCCTTTTTAGGGGCCCTTGGTTTCAATACAACTATTGTTTCCAAAAAAAAAAAAAAAAAACGGCCCATAAATCTAATGCCCATTTTCACATACTGAGCCCAATCACGAGGCACCATCTTTACTGCGAAAAAGCCTAATTTACCAACAACTTTATTCAACCTAATCAAAGGTTACAAAACATAGATAAAGCATACAACATACATAAGGCCTCATCATGCATTACAGAATGTTACAAGTGGAGCCACCGTCAGCGCCGCCTCCGGCAGAAGAACCACCTTCTGTGGCGGAGGAGCATCCGTCACCAACTTTCTTCACTCCGGGCCAATCATGGCAACGGCAGTGCTGGCCCTCAGCGATCCCTTTGTACACGGACGGCACGTGCCACCCGCAGCCCCCCCAGGTGGTCTTCCCGCAGGTGGAGCACTTGACCTCGTAGCACATCTTTCTCCTCAAAATATTATAGCTCCCCGAGAGGATTGTTTTGCTCTTTGATAACGTTCAGAAGCACATAGATGGCTTGGGTTAAATATTGACCGAGGGTGGTTGACCTAGTGAGGGACACAATAGTCATTTAGTAGGTTTAAATGGTGGAAGTCGATGACTCGGAGGATGGTGAGTGGCTTGTGGTACCATATTTGTCTTAACTTGAATCGTTGATTTTTTTGGCAGTCAAGTTCAAGCTCATGGTGGAAGTGCAATTTGAGATGTAATTCTCCCAAGAACTTACTAATTTATTATTAATATATATTTTTTTTTGTAGATATTTGACTTAGGTTGCAACTTGAGCTCATGAGAAGTCATCTGAGTAGGGCCATTTGTAGTGCAACTCCCACTTTGGGCAGCTTTCCTTTCTTTCCCTTCTTGGAGAGTTCCTGCTTGAGGCTGCTCAACTACCCGCTGTGCGCTTTCACGAGATGGAGCAGCTTCAGTTCCCGGACTCCGCACGTGGATCAATCTTGCGGAGTTGATCAATTTCACCTCCGTTGTCGCCGCCCTCCTCCTTTGATGACCGAACTCCCTTAGATGATTTCTCATTTGTCAACCACACATATTTTCATTTTTAAATAAATTTTATGTAAAATATGGTTAGATTAACACTCAAAAATAAATAACTACAATATAATTAAAATTTATGTGATGTGGAACATACTCAACACACCTCTATTGTTTGCAAAAATCTCTTGTTCAAATAAGTGTATAGATCAACCGTGTGGCTAATCCAAGCCACAGACACAAACAGGGACATAAATCGGACTGATCTTGGACAGCTATGATATCACAGTCGTATTCATTTGACAATGAATGGAGAAGCATAACTATTTTTATTTTATTTGAATATCAGTCAATAATTCTAAGAAATGTAAGATATACTCAAGAGGTATGCATGGTCACATAGATAAATATGACAAGAGGTCTGATAGGAATGTGACAAAAAATAAAATCATTTGTTTGGTATCATCAAAACATCCATCTCTCTTCTGTCGTTAACATAAACTTTGCAAACAGTAGAACTGATAAATAAAGGGAACACGAGCAGATGTATCCAAATGAACCCTACAGAGAGTAGCTACGAATTGAACCACATGAACCCTTTAAATTTCAACCCCCTGAAGGACTGACCCTAAGCTGATTTGCTTTCATCATTTCATATCTTTCATTTTATATTTTCACCTTTTTTCTTGCAATGAAAATTTTAGAAGGCCAAAAAATGATCGGAATTTTCATAAAAAAATTGAGTTCATTTCATTAATCAACTTTGTCCTGCAATTCAATTTTATTTAATTTAACTCAATTTATTTAAATTTAGTTAAATTCCAACTCTAAAAATCTAAATAAGAAATCTTAAATCTATTGATAAATTAAGTGAACGTCTCACTGGGAGTGGCCCAATTGTCTTTATTACCACCACGGCTTGCTTTTAGCGGCATCATGAAATTCATAAAAAATATGGATGACAATTGATAACACAACGGCCCAACAATTTGAAAGTTGGGCTTGTAGCTTTTACAGTTCATTTTATGGGTGAACACAACAGTTTGGAGGTTCTGTTTTTGTAAATATATGTTAGATCAAGGACTGCTGAATCAACAAAATTTCAATAAAATTTACTATAAATGTATCACTTTGTAAACATAGGTTGATTGAAGACAACACTCAAGCTGCGAAAACCCTAGAACCATGAGGAGGTCGACCGCAAATCATGAAGGCAGCCCTAGTGAAGATGCTGAGGAAGAGGGAAAAGAAGAAAATGCTGAAATTCAATCTATTCAACAGGGATCGAATCAATCAACTATCAAAATTATTTATCCCGAGGTACATACGTTTTTCTAGCAATTTGATTTTTCCTCATCTTTTGGCTATTTCTATTTGATTATTCGAACCCGAACTGACTACAAACTTTTGATTTCATGTGGTCACAAACATAGTTCATTCAAAAGCTGAAGATGTAGCTGCCACACATGGCGTTCGTGATCTTCCCAACTTCAGAGACTATGGCCTCTAACGTTGATGGTAAGACCTGAATTTTGAGTGTCTTTATGCATCCATAATGTGTAATTTTCTAAATTAATCATCAGTTTTCGCTCTCCATTATTGTAAAATCAGAACACAAAGATCCAAGAATGGAGCTCGAGTGTCAAAATCAAGATTTTAAACATACGGTACCTTTTAGGGTTACATATCATTCTTTCCAATTCTCTTAATCGTGCTCAGTTTCGCACATCATCATAAAAATGTAACACAACTGATTTTTCTATCATCATTTCCGCATTGTGAACCAAAAAAATGGTTTAACAATAAGCAGTGTGCACCCGGTCATATTTCACTTGGTGGAGGTATCAAAGCCAATAACGACCACGCCCAAATAGAGGGTCCTATTACTTATTTGCTGGCTATCACGAATACACTCTTGTTGACGGTATTGAAGTTGTAAACTTTTATCCGTGGGATCACAAACCTGGTCCTGGTCGATATGCGTCTAGTTCATCAAAATCAAACAGCTTTTCATCCGTGAATCCAAATGGTACCAGCGCACTTGCCACAACCTCTCGTCAGATTCATGTATGGGGCCTTATCGGGATCCATCTAGCTTCGATAAATCTATTCTATCAATAGTGAACTCTTCAGTATATGTAAATATTTGGATTTTTTTTTTTTTGAGAAACACCTGTTTGTCGTGTAATGAGAGCCTTCTCGTAGGACTTAGAGTAATGGATACGAGTATATATATTTGGATTTCATCTCATGTACAATTGTATATTTGTGAAATGAAACTACACTTAAACACTTTTAAATCAAGTTCCTTCATTCTTTGTGCCGGATTTCTATTTTCTTATTGAACAATAATCTTCCAGTTGAAAATTATGACTCACTACACTGTCACACCTCATTGATTTGGGGTATGCGAACAATGAAGATAATTTTGGGCCTTTCAAATGGCTGATGATATTTATGGTATTGTTACTGACTCCTACATCTACAACTCACTGCGATCCAATCAAGACTGGGAACAAATTGCTCAGTCAAGATTAACTATTATTGATAAGCCTTCCTGTGATTGATGAAGTAACATGGCTTTTCTTCTTTTGGAATAATATAGAAGTAAAATAGTCACCTATAAACGAATTTCCACGTCGTTATTATTTTGTTTAACTCGAAAAAACACATTAGATCCTATAAGATCGAAACAACTAAATAAGACTCTGAGAGACTAAATTTTAAATTCTTGTACAATAAAATTGAGAGTGGGCGAAGGACCAGAACAAATGTATGAGTTGAGCAATATAATTTAAATCTTGACTCAAGAAGATGTTACTGGCAAGTGGTACTATTTTGTATACATGTGAGGGTATGGCGAACCCCTTGGAATTTTTTAGTGAAGCAAGAGTGTGCTAGCTAAGTGTACTTTATGAATTGTCTTTCTTTTCGCTGGTTAACTGTTAGAGTCAAAACAACCGGACGAATACCATAAAAAATGCCAATTCCAAGGGGTGTTTGGCAAGGGCTGATAATTGCAGGCAGCACTTTCTTCAGACGATTTGCAAGCACCTTTGACAGAATGTGTGCTAGCTAACTGGCAAAATGCCATTCGCATTCCTTTCAATCCTAGATTGCGCTCCTCTCCTATGTGGAAATCTTTTTGTCAGTTGCCAGGTGCCCTTCATGATTTCATCAACTCGCGTTCTCAAATTCTAATAGGGAATGGCTTGAGAACTAGCTTCTGGGATGACGTTTGGGTGGGTGCATGTCCTTTGAAGATTTCATTTCCTAGAATCTTCGCGGTCGCAGCTCAAAAGTCAGGTAATGTCTCTTGCTTTGGTAGTTGGTCAGGGAACAATTGGTTATGGAATATTGCTCTAAGGAGACCGTTATTCGATTGGGAATTATCTGTCTGGGGCGATTTCTTGACAGCTATTCAAAGCTGTCCCCTCAAGTTTAATCGTCAGGATCGATTTATATGGAAGCCTGATCCAAGGGGTAAGTACTCTGTTAAATCTCTCTGTGAACAAATGGAGTTTTGTAAAGCGCCCGATCCTTCTTTCTTGGGCAAGGTGTGGAAAAATTCAGCTCCTCCAAGAGTAGAAACTTTCATTTGGCTTGCTCTTCAAGAGAGGATTCCAGTTAAATCATTCCTTGCTGCTAGAAATAGTCTCCCTCAAGGCGTCTCAGATCTATGCCCAATATGCAATTTGGTTGTCGAATCCAACTCCCATATG
>NQLW01000011.1:8920338-8969193 GCA_002312845.1 Kalanchoe fedtschenkoi
AAAAATCTTCAGTGCAATGGTAAATGCTTAGTTTTATATTGTTTTGTATGGTGGTCTTAATTTCAAAGATGACAAATTTAATGCTATATAAATGTTGAACAAAGAAAAATGGCTAGGAAAACAGATAATGATGATGGACTACGATTTCTTTTCTTTTTCTTCCTCCATGACATTTTATACTGTCCCTCATTATTCCCCCAAGCCCAACAGGGCTCAAACATGAAAGATCAAAGTTTTTGGATTCAACAATACTATTTCTGTCTGTCAAAACCAAAGGCTACCTCAACCTTGGATCATCAGGTTTCCCAAATTTGTTTATGTGGGTAGCAGGTGATCAAATATGTGATCCGTATAAACTCGCGCTTGTCCTGTCTAATAAGCGATAGGTTATCTTTTTCGATCTATTGGCTGAAAGAGCAAACAGCAGCAGAAAAATTCAGTATGAGCGGAAAAGTTTGTAAAATAACCGTGGTAGTTGTTAATGATCATAGCGGTTAGTATCTCACTGTTAGTCTGAATTATGTTGGCGCAACAATGGGGGTATGAAGTATTTAATTTTTCTCATCCAAGCTGGGAAAGCAGTTTCATGGAACCTCTTTGAAAAGCCTATCTTAATGGTCATCCAGTTGAGTGTATACAGTTGTCCTGGAGGTCACTCCCGCACATCCTCTCTCCAAGCTTATAGTAATAATTTAAGATACACTGACCAAATGGAATGGCTACACAGACTTGTGTGCGTCAAAGTGATCTTTATTTGCCCTTATTTTACATTCAAACTAGGTATTCTCCTCACCCACGTAGCTGTAGATACCAAAGCCATATACTTCTTCTTGTGATCACACCCATTGAAGAGGAGTTAAATGAGCAAATTCAATTATATGTTTGATGTGATGGAGTGGTATTCTCTTCTAGTTGAATAAATTGGGCCTCTGAAAAAAACAAACATATTCTCTTTTTGGGCCATCATTTAATTTTCAGTTTCAATCTCAAAATCTCTCTCCAGGGCATATTAGCAAACTTCCATTATATAAACACCTCTATGCGCACGTCTTTGACCTAACGAAACCCTACCGCCATGCCGCCGCTATCATTTTTGAACCATCGGAGCTATGATAGACGCAAAGAAGAGGCGGAGAAAAACTTGTAGAAGAATGTGATGATGTTGAATCGAGTCAATAAACTATCAAGGCTAGTCTTTACAAGAACAAATTCTTTTTCATTATATTTAAACTTATCAAGTATCGATTATGATTGTTTCAAACTTTGCAGGTTGTCTGTAGTGGATGGCTTTAGATCAAGGAACCCAAAACTCATCCGAGGGTTGGAGGTATATAATAATTGATTTAATCTTTAATTTGTGTGAGTTATGAGAAATAAAAATAGTTTGTCAAGAGTCAGGTTTTAGTTTGTTCTAAGAGTAACATTAAAGATATTCTACCTTATATGGTTTGTTCTAAGGAAACAATAAAGATATTTCGATTGAAATTTTGACTAAAATTTTTTGACTTTAATTAACGCTTGAAAACACGTACAATCCCAGCTCACTGGTAGCTTACCTCACCATCAAATGAGCGAGGTGTGTTCTGTAGTTATATAATAATAATAATAATTAGATGTAACATTAGCGGCTTAATTATAATAACTGTAATAATAATAATAATGGTTACATATAACATTGAGGGAGAGGGCCTCATCTGCAATTCTAGCTCACAGTCGTGAGATAGTGAGCAGCAATCCGGAGCCAACTTCAGCAACAGTCATGAACAAAGATATAGATAAGGCAGAACAGAAAACGAATGATAATTAACAGTTCTCGAAAATCATCAGTTTATTCTAATATTGATCTTCACTCTTAATTACTGCATCGCGCTGGAGAAGGTTTAGGTGTCAACAATTTACCAGAAGAACAAGTTTCTTTGTTTATGATGTACATCCATGTTTCAATGTAATGCCTAAGGTGTTACAAAAATGTAATGATTGATAGATATTTTTAAAATGATTATTGAGGTTGATTCCAGTGATGTTTATTTCTTAATAGACACAAGAATCCCAGTCCACCACTTCAAATTTAAACACTAGAAAGATGTATTCTTGCAAACACTGATAAAGAAAATCTGATATGAAACACACAAATTTATCAATAAGAATATTCATTTTTATCATATCTGAAACTACAAATATTTAGATTTATAATCCAATTAAAATGACATATCTTCTTCCAGCACAAGCTATAAACGAACAGTGGAAATTGCAGGACTACTACTAATGATCTATGTTGATGTGACAATCAGAAAAGTCATAATTGAGCATGTTTATCAATGGTTAAAAGATTATAAAAAATAGCAATTTTGCGGTCAAAAAACAGTTGGTCAGAAACAGTCCGAAAGAATTGCGGCGAGTTTCCAGCCAACTTCCTGTGGATTACCCGCTGGATTTGGCTTTTAAGATAAAAATAACAGTTAATGATTATCTGCCCAAAAATAGCTGTAAAGTGGCCGGATTTACCGGCTAATTTGTGACCGATTTCGGTCACATTGTTATTTCTGATGCTTTTGCATAAAAAAAAGTGGTCAAAACTCCCCAAAAAGATGAGCGGAAATGTACTCATTTTTCGACCAATTTCTCAAAATGACCGAAAACTAACCGAAAAATTGAAATCAAAATTTGGCACAAGTCCTTCTTTCTCCCCCGATTTCTCCATCCTCCCTTAGCTTAACTTCAAACCCGCTCATTCATCGCCTGGTGCTCTTGTCTGCACCCCCGCCCTCGCCTGTGCGCCCCGCCTCGCCCCACCGCATGCGATGCACACCCTTGCTTCGCCCCGCTCGCCCCTCCTTGTGCGCTGCAGAAACTAGTTGATACCGCAGACCTCAAGCTTGTAGCCAGTGGTAGCTGGCTATATAACTTCATCTTAATTCAATTGAGATTAAGAAATTGAATCATTTTTTAGATTTTGCATATTGATTTTCTGATGAAATTTGATGTTGATATGCTTTAGCGTCCATAGATCATCATATAATAACACAACATATCATTTCCATCCTATCGAACTGAGTTCGATTTGCATTTGTCAAGGCTAAGATATCTAAAGGAAAGAAAAGTATAATTTATTTTTTAACTACTTAATACTTATTTTTTCTATTCAAAATCAATGACGGAAAAAACTAGACTCCAATTTACCAGCCAAAGGAAGCCACATGTGAGAGAGTGAAAGTAAAAAAAAAATTCTACTAAGTCTGAGTGACCAAAATGTAAAGGAATTTAATAGATCTGAGTAAGCATTTAATGCACTTCATTCACTTGGTCGAGTGAAGAATTTTGCCTTGGTTTTACTCAACCGAGTGGAGCATTTATTGCATCTACTCGGCTGAGTAAATAGAGTACACTTCATCTTACTCGATTGAGTATCACTCACTCGACCGAGTAAGAATTTTCTTCATGATTTCACTCGGCCGATTAAGGACTTATATATATAAAGCATTAAATGTAATCCTCTCTTTAATAGCCATTGACTCCATGCTTGTTCTACTCGTTATATAAATAGAGTCTTCCACTACACAAGAAAGAACATTCCAAGTGAGATTCAAGGATTTTAGCCACGAAAGAGCTAGAATATGCTCTACATTTCTATTCATAATTTTGTCTAGCTTTGTAGAAGAACTAATGGCTTCCAACCAAGCCATGAGCGAGTAGTTTCCTCCCGTCTAAATGGATTTTCGAGTATCATACTCTTACTTTATCCATGTTTCATTTATAAAGTTGTTTTCTGATTACTTATGCCATACAGTCTCTTTTTTTTCATTTTAGCACGTCCTTTCTTAGGATTAACATGTTTTTATGATTGAGCAAAAAATATGGTAGTAAAAGAACCTAGGCTTTATCATCACCCTTTGTGGTCATGGTCTTAGCCAACAAAGGCGAGAATCAGAAGTAGTTAAGAGTATGACCTGATTGTAGTCGATGAAACTGATAACCAAAGATGAGAATTATTGTCAGGGGTTATAAAAAAGTTGAGTGATATTGTCATCAAGTCGATCGAGATCATCCTATCCTTTATCCTATGGGTATCGAGCCAATGAAGGTAAGAATCAGAGTTGTCTTAATGTCTAGGATAGTTGAATTCATTAAAGTTAAGTAACTGAAGGACATAATTGAAGGTTACCGAAAAGGAATGAATGGGACCCCGATAACACTTTAAACATATTTAGAAAGTTAAGTATCTTATCCTTTTTACTGGTGTTAAAAGATAAATCCACACCACAACAAATTGTAGTCGATAATCGCGTCAGGGAAAGACTCAGGAGCTGGATATTGACGTGAGAAGCTCAAGTGAAATATCTTATGCGAATAAAAACCATGACATAGTATGTAAAAGACTTTGTAGAGTTGAATGTGCATATGAGTATGTGCTTTTGGGTGAAGTATAGTATCCTAGGAATGTTTCTCTTATTTATATCAATCCCCAACTATCAAACTTTTTATGAAGAATTTAATACATAGGCAATAGTAACCTAATCGCTCAAGTAATAAGCCGCAATTCCTTGTGTTCGATCTCGGACTTAATGAATATAAATTGTTTTCTAATAGTATTTGACCCCCATACACAGAGGTGAAAACACCACAACATCAAAATGGCACCGTTAATTGTCTGTGAGAAATGATTAAATTACTTTAAGACTAGGAAGCTTAGTATTGCATAACTTAATTCTCATTTATCCATTCTCTGATTCTTTATTCTATTTTTCTTTCCGTTCTTTTGTCACTTCTTATGTTTGGTATTGGAACGATCAAGCTCATTTAACTCCTCTTCTGAAAGTATGATGACGTCTACAACTTCAGGATGTGTTGTGTGTACCCATTCCATTGGCACACCACACTATAATTACAAACTGGAAATGCTAAAAAAATATGTTAGAGGAATTACATTGTAACAGTGGGCAACTCGCTTGAGTAGGGAGCGGGAGGGTGATGGCAAGACACAGAAGCTTATTTGAAGAACCCCACAGCTGCAAAAACAGTCATGGAAACAAATTTTAGCAGACTTTGGATGAGGCAATACCAAGGTGGCACATTCAGTATACATTTAAGAAAATGCCATCCTGGATTGGTTTGTCAGCCTTTCTTACATTTAACAGTTTACCACCCTCCTATATATCAACTTTCCAAATCCACATTGTTTACACAGCCTGTAATGCATGCCGGCTCTACATAAATCTGAAGTAATTAACCAGACCGATGGAACACACTAATGGAAGACAACATCACAATAATCATATGTAGAGTAAACATGAAGGTACATCATATATAAATAAACATTCTTTCTCCCGTGAAATTATATAGCTGATCCAAAAACCATCTCCGTCCCAGATGTTTTTTAGTAACCATTATCATTCCTGTTTCTCTTCAGCCTAATCATTGTCGCATTTTGGCTTGAGTACTCTTTCACTTACTACGTCGCTTCTTCTATGGATTAGCATTCATTCCACAGATCATTGAACTGGAGCGCCTTTCTCATGCACCGTTGATGAAGATGGCTCAGGATTGCCGTCCACTATCTTCTGACTGTAAGCTACAATTAATACAGCCAGGAGGTGGAGGAGCAATCTGTCTACCTGCGTTTGCGAGAAATTGAGAACCCAACCTATGTTGGCATTTCAAAAATCCTAAGGGGGGAGTCAATATATATGAAAAAAATAAAACTTAATAGGCATGGGACTCTTAGTGATTTAATTTAGATTTGAAAAAAAAAGGCTGTTTATTTCTTTTTAGGGCTTGGAGAATTTCCACAGTGGATGAATGTGGAGAGTTTATTTTTAGGGAATTTACCTGGCGCTTATTGGACACGTTTAGGGAATTTACCAAGCATTTTTATGGATTTTTTTTAAAAAAAGTTTATTAAAAGCGCGGAAAGTGCTGAAGACATTTATGGCACTTTTAAGAGTACTGTTACAGTCACTTTTAGGGGGTTATTATTTGGCCAAAACTAGCTAACCTGACATGTATGCGTTTGTCCCGAAAAGGTACCTACAAGACACCAAGAATAATACCCAAAAACAACCGCAAGGCGTAGTGAAGTTGGAGAATAATTACTTGCGCAAAAGCAGTCAGAGAAAGAACTGAAAACCACCTAAAAACCCACCAACATATGCCCAAAACATGACCGATAACCCTTAAACCTGATTATCCCCAATTATTTTGTATCAAATGTCCGCTGGTTGTCCGGTAACTCTTGTTGGACACGAGTTTGCCCAATAATTGGTGTACGATGTGAATTTTGATAGTGAACATTCTCTAAATTTTTTATTGTTTGACATCTTAAGTCAATAGTTGATGCATTGTGGTCTACATAACTGGTATGTTATGAAGAAATATTTATCACAATGGACAAACTGTTATTAATATTATAGATCAAATAGAAGAAATTTTCTAATGAAAATGTAAAATGACAAAGGCCTCTACTCGATAGAGGAAAACAAAAAAATGAGATTGACAAATTGAAATTTGAAAACAGTGGTGCCTATTACTTATAGCGTCTGATCTGATGACGAAACCATTGAACAGATTGACTAGTCTACTTTTTAACCACTGAGATTACTTTGAGGTTGAGATCAATCTACCTAAAAAAAAAACCTTTTCCCATATTGTTATATCTGACAGTCACTATATATTATTGCTCTTATGATAAATTAAATCATGTCTCCCACAAATGACAAACTGCTTGTACTTCTCATAACCCTAAGCAACTTAAAGTAGAAATCAATTTGTACCTGAAACACTCGGCTGATGAGCTTTGGATCCCTTGAGTCCAGCCATCCACGGGAGACAATCTGCAAATTAGTTTGAAACAGTCAAAATTGGGATTAAATAGTTTAGAAGAGAACAAAAAGAATGTCATTATAAAGACTTGCCTTAGATCTGATAGTTTATCAACTCGATTAGAAGACGACTCAATGTGGTGTTCTTCGGCAGGCTCTTCTTCACCTTCTTCTTTGCTGCCATCTGAGCTGGGTCAACGATGGGGGCGGCAACATGGGGTGTAGGGTTTGTTAGGGCAGAGATGGCATGAAGAGATGTTTATAAAACCCTAGGGTTTGCTAAAATACCCAGGAGAGAATTGAAACTAAAAGTGGCGGCCCGAAAGTATTAGCCTGTTTTGTCTCAAGGCCCAATTTATTCAACCTAGCTAAAGGAGTATACCAGTGCATCACGGCAAAAATATCATTAAACTTGCTCATTTAATTCCTCTTCAAAGATTTTGAATACATGAAGATGTATATAGCTTTGGTACCTGCTGCCACACTGTGTAGCCATTCTGTTTGGTTAGTGTATCCTAATAAGTTTCTCATCAAACGATGGTTAGAGACAACTAAAATGACTCAACAAAGCGTGAAATTGACCACCATGACAAACCGGTAAACTCAACTTCATAAACATCACGATTGGCTTATTTGAAGAGGGCCCCAGGACAGTCTGCGCGCAGACTTGGATATCGAAAAATTACCTCCAGCATAATATTTTGTTGTAGACAATATAATTCAGACTAAGAGTGAGATGATAACCGTTATTAACGTTTTTGCGTTTTGGGTTTGCAAAAACCTCATGTTCATTTAACCGACTTTTATGCTCATGCTACATTTTTTCGTTACCATTATCCTTCAAGTAACATTATAGTTACTTAATTAAAGTGGCCTCTGTTTGCTCTGTCAGCCAATAGATTGAAAAAGACATCATACATCTAATTAGACAGGACAAGTGCTGCTCTAGCTCTATATGGAGCACATGTGAATTTGTTTCAATCACCTACTACCTGCATAGGTGAATTTGGAAAACCTGTGCAGTGCAATTCTTTTCTTTGAGGCACGAAATGAAGTCATTCCATCAAAAAATGGCGTTCTTTTCACATACTTCCTAACACATTGTTTATTATTTTCCTATGAAATGACACCATTTTTTACCAAACCATGTTGTTTCAAGCTTCTCAGCAAGTAACTTGGTGAACCAAATACAAATCATTTAAAATATATGCCTAAATATTAAAATCTATATGGCTAAATATTATCAACTAATTATTGTCCATATGTAAAAACTTAGCTCAACACTACTTCTAACTTTCAAAATATATGCAATGATAACAAAAGTTGAAAGAGCTAATAAAGGGATAATGTTACAGAAAACTCAGTGTCAAGAAAGGCACTTGTCTTTTTTACTGGTTGACCGACCAATATTTGATGCGTTCCTCGATTCCATCCAGTTTTATTTCATGCTTTGCCAGCCATAAAAATGCAAGCACAGTCAAAAGCCATGAAACTCAAATTTATACAAACAAGTTATAAAAATCATGTAATAGAACATACCTATCGAATATTCAAATTAGAAAACACATCATTGTAAAGTAATTCATTCCAATCTCTTAAAAATTTATGTGTAGCTTGGCTTTATTATTCCCTCCTGAACAACTTTAGGTTTACGTGGATGCTCGTTAGTTTCTCCATTGCTGCGTACCTTTTCTGGATGCTTTGGCTTTGGATCTATATTGAAAATAAAAGGTGTTATACCTTATAGATATCTATGTATAACGTTTATGTTAATTGTTAATTACTGATCAACAATGGCGCATAGTAGCTTTTAAGGAACAATCATGATCATCCTCATTTTTATTCAAGCTTAAAGCCCACAGTTGTTGTGAAGCAGGGCCGACCCCTGGGCGGTGCTCGTGGAGCGACCGCACCAGACCTTCAATTTTGGTGGGCTACCAAGCTAAAACCTTTACCACAAAAATGCCTCCATTCGACAAGTTCTTCAAGAAGAGGCCTCCAAACGCAACTCCCACTAAAGGGAGACCCCCAAAAAAAATGTACCTCATTAAATATAATTCTGATAGTTTATTGATTCGATCATTGTCCAATTGATTGAGTTCCATATTTTCTTCTTCTTCCTTGGCATCTTCATCAAGCCTGCCTTCATACTTCGCAATCGACCTCCTCATGGTTCTAGGGTTTGTGCCGCTTGAGTGTTTTGGTTCAATCAACCTGTGTCTACAAAGTATTGGTTTTATGGTAGATTTTATTGAAATTTTGGTCAGCACTTCACCAGTCCTTGATCTAACATATATTTACAAAAGTAGAACCTCTAAACTGTTGCACACACTAACAACCCTCTAGGGCTTCAAGCCCATAATTTGGCCTGTAAAAGCCAACTACAAGCCCTGTGAAATTGGGCCATTGTGTTAAGTTGTCACATGTTTTGATCAATTTAATCACGCCAATATACAAGCAAGCTTAGTCGACTTGATGTAATTGGGGTGACCTCACATTATTGATGCACTATTATTTCGATCATGACATTTTAAAATTTGTATTTTTACAGTTCTATGATTTGTTACTATATGAGCACTTTAGTCCATTTTTTGACACTTTTTTGCGGTTCATTTCAATCTGCGGAACCTTTATTCTATAGTTCCTTTATTCTTGTTTTAACTAAATTGAATTTGACTGAGCTCAAATTTTTACACCATAATTCAGCTCGTAAAATAGACCCATCCAAAAGATGCATGATACTTTTCAGTTTTATTTTGAAATGAACATTTCTCTAACAAGTTAATAATGATGTCAGGATTGGCCAATCAATATGGCAATCATTACACTTATTAGAGTATTACCGACACTAGAGAGGACCTTCCTTTAGATTCCTTTTATTGGCCGGGTGATAATGGAAAATATGGATGGGAGGGAGTCAATGGTACTAGTTTTAAGGTTTTTGATTACTGAAGGAAAATAATGGATAGTGTGTGAAATTCATATCCTCATTGGGGTCCAAAATGCTATTGGCTAAATAAGTAAGAATTATTTGTGTACGTTATAAATCAATTTGTCCGCACAGTTGTAGTGAAAAGTTTTACATCCAATAATAGGAGTATCCTTGAAAGATTTTGGAAATCACTATTGAAATTATGTGAGAATGGGATATTCCGTGATTAAATATATCATTAAAGATTGTTTTATTTTTATTAAAATTAAAATGATTTAGATGACAATTGTTATTGGTATTTTCTAAAGAATTATTAGTTAAAATTGTTGAATCATATAAAATGGACAAGTCCCACATTCATATCGGAGTGAGTTTTTATTACACTCTTAGAATGTGTCTATGATGATTAATTAAATCCGCACGATATTCCATATGAAAGTGGACACAAACTAAATTTAAAAAATATTTTTTTTAAATCGTAGAAGCCAGGACTCGAACCTGAGCTTACTATGAGTTAGGCAAGCATGTATACCTCCAAGCTATCCAATTATCTTGTTAAAATTTCAATAATTAACCTATTAACTCTTATATGTCATAATAATTATATATTATTGAACCGACGATCAAACCGGTTTAGACCACCGGTTCGACTGAAAAACCGGGAACCGGCCCCTTGACCGATTCGGTCTCCGGTCCGGTTCTAATAACTATGCATAAAATTAATGCGGCAAATACTTAAACTGGTGAAGTCAAACTTTAACCCATAGATAACGTTCACCGATAGGTCATCATCATTCACAATACTCTACGTTAACTTTTATAGCTAGTCAATAAAAGCCCTAATCACAACTAGGAGGTGTAACCTTTGAAATTTATTACATAACAATTAACAAGGTTAGCTAGACCGGAAAAGTAGGTATATATGAATTATGAAGTAGAAGACTACGGAAGAAGATCATAGTGATTGCCACCAACCATTTCACTTCTCCCTTTTCATTTATGATTACACCATAGTTATCATAACTAGATCGGAGATTGAACCGGTCAGGGCTCATGTTTTCAGTTTCTTAATTGAACCGACGGTTCAAATTGGTTCGACCGCCGATTTAATTATTTTTAATTTTTACAATATTTGAAATCTAAGGGGTTTTAATTGTAAATAAAAATCAATTTATTTACGTAGCTTGTTTGGTCAAAGGTGCAGCTTAAAACCCAATAATGCTCGAGTTCAAGCCCCAATAGCTCCAATTCTAAAAAAATAATATTTTTGATATAGTTAAGAGTTGATTAATCTGAATTAAACCTTTAATTATAATAAGCCAGTTTAACCGGACCGGTCGGGTTTAACGATAGTGCAATATATCGATCGGTTCATCCGATTTTATCCGTTCATGTTACAATCTGATAATATTTAAAAATCGGACAAGTGACCGGTCCGATTCCCCAATCAAACTGACCAGTCTGATCTGATTTTAATAACTATGGATTACAAAAAGCGTAGGGCCTGAAAAATGAGGAGGGATCCATGTTTGTCTCAGAAACAGTTCCACTGGATCACCCATCTGACCTACACATTTCACATGATTGAACAGGTCCTCTCTTCCAACTTTGCGCCCTCTCACACACTCCGTGTATGTCCCATTCTTTAGCTGTGCCTAACCCTAATTTACTTCAACTTTTTATCACGCGGAATAGTTTCGTACTAACATTTTTTATTCTCTTTTTAACTCTTTCATTGCAGGATCTAACGTAAATAAAAACTTAAGAACTTGAGAGGGATTTCAAACATGGAAAAAACGAGAGTAGATAGAGTTAACTCCTGCCCTCCAAAACCTGACTATGACTTCTAGTCCTCCACAGACAATAATTTATACAACCTGAAGTCTTAAGGTATTGTTTTTGAGTTTGATTTTGAAAAGAAATGAAACAAAATGGGAGGAATAGGGTCTTCTTGATTTTGTTAGAAGAGAGTTGAAGTTGAGAGGAAAGAAATTTTCACTTTTCTTTCCACCGACTTAAGGGATTTGAGAGAGGAAATGATGGATTTGGTGTAAAAAATTTATAACAACTATTTTTATTTCCATTCTAATATCATTTTTTTCAATTGTTTTTCATTCTCTCAGAACTGGAAACGAGTGCCTAAGAGGTGAAATTTAACTCTGAGATAATTCATATGTTTACCCGAGATCGTGATGAGGTATTATGTGACATGTACATACATATTACATGAATACAAGAATGACCATGATGATCGTGAACATGTTGTGCACACCGGAAATTCTTATACGTATCATTCACAAAATAAATAAAAACGGAAACGGAGAGACGAGAGAGGTCATGAGGTGAAGAGAGTTGACAGACAACAGTTGCAGGCAGCAGAAGTTTTTCTAGTGTTTGTCTGCATGCACATCAAATACAGTAACATGAGCAGTGGCAGCAGCATGATGAGAGCCCATTTGATGATGATGATTTAATTAAAATGAATGAGGATTTGTTTTGTACTGAATTTTTCAGTTGTGGGGGAACAGCTCCCGCGTTGTTTTCGCGCGCTCAAATCCCACTTCAAGAGTGTCAGGTTGTCAGTATGTCGCAAACCCTTTGAAGGCCAGGCCCCATCTCCTCTCCCATCATTCTCATCACATCCTTCAACTCATTAAGCCCTACCTAATTTATTAGTCTTTCTAAATTGTATGTTATTTGACTGATTGATAATTTTACAGTTATTTGCTGTGTAAGAAAAAAAAATAAAGGGTTCATGCTATTTTCAAATTTTTTAGATTTCAGAATTACTGTTAATCATCTGATTTGCTGTAACGTTAAATTAAAAAAACCAATCTGATTCGCTGCAATGGAAATGTGCCAAGATATTCTTACCAAGGTTTAGGTCAACTTTCCTAGTGAACACAACTTACTAATGATTGCGTTTCAAATTAGATTTTCACGAAAATTGAAGGGAAATGTGATGGATGATGGTTATTATTGGATTTTGAATGAAACTTAAATTGACTTTAATTTTAGAAAAATTATTATAATCAAATCAGTCAAACTTATTTTGAAATTTATTTTATGGAAGCCGTATGCACAAAACAAGCTCAAAAGAACGATTGAATAATCTGATTCAAATTCTTAGTATTGTTTATATGTTGCTTTATTCTATAATATAATATTCATTAAATTTACATACAGTTTTGGTTTCAATATGTGGATGGAAAAAACCAGCTTTTAAGAGATTGATGCATGCTAAATTAAAATGTATCCTGCAAAAACATTAAGGTAAAACCCAAATATCTGGGGTATGAGTCTCGTTAATTAAATTAACACATGAAGCGTAATGTTTTGAAGCTTTCCCCTCTAAGGTGTGGGTGACACACTCTTTTCTGAACTTCAGAATTATTTGAAGGCGTACAAATCATAATTAGCCAGCTGCAGAGGTGAATTATATATAATAATCAACATATTTGAATAGATTAGTGCCGTAGTGGTCTTTAATGCTCATTAAAGTCTTTTGTCTGCTAATTTCCTTTGGTGAAAAAAACTGTTTACTATTCGATCTACTCTTAGCTCTAACTTCAATTATCTTCCACATTGGCAAAATCCAACCAAACAGAATGCTTACCGTGTTGGGATGACACGACATCAATAATTCAGTTCTTTTAGCAAGGTAAAAAGATGTCTTTTAAACATAGTATTAAATTGCTAAATTTTACTTTATTAATTTATGTAAAATGAGTCTTAATTTAAATTACTTGTAAAGTTAATTAATGTATTACCAAACATAATTTATATACTGATAAATATATAATTTAATTTTACTTTTTTGTTGTTGCATGAATCATTGAATAGTAGTTTGATTGAAATATATAACCTAGTTTAAATTATCATTCAAATTTTATTTAATTGAAGGATGTCTTCTCTTCTATTCAAATTGGTATGATTTCAACTCCTGTGAATTTTATTTAAATTAAGACAGCTAAATTAAAAGTTTTGTAACACCTTAACGCTAGAGCTTAGAGCTAGTTGAGGCTACATTTGAATGTCTTTTAGTTGGGCTTAAGGTTGAATGTTTACATTTGAAGTCTTTAAGCTTGTGACATGACTAGTCTTTGCTGTTCATATGAAAACCCTAAAGCAGAAAAATGTAAAGCCTGGATAATAAAAATGTCACATTATCAGATGGCTTTACAAAGTATCATATGTACATTTGGCTTTAGGGCATCCCCATTGAAACAAACCAAAAAGTTGGTTTGTGTCATGCCACGTCAACATTGTCATAAATTTTCTTTTCACAAACTTAAACTCTCATTGAAACAAATATCTCAAATCTCTGTTCATGGGATCCACATGTCATATTATATTTTTTTTCTATCTTTTCATATTATATTAATTAAATCTTTTCTAAATTCATTAAATATTTAATTATTTATAATTATTAATTCATATTACTTTTTTTTATATTTATATGTTAAAAAATTAAAATAATAAAATATTTTATCAAACCATAAAAATAATAACGTATTAAATGTAACATTCAATTTAAATAAATACCATATACGGCGCATATAAGTTAAAAACGCCGTATAAAGTACCTACCATATACGGCGCTTATAAGTTAAAAACGCCGTATAAAGTATATACGGCGCTTTTAACTTAAAAACGCCGTATAAGCTAAATTCACGAACCGCTTCGTGCAGACGAAGCGGTGTTGTGTCAGAAAGCCACGAACCAACTTCCACATCGAAACGAAGCGATTCGTGACCTGACACAAACCTTCGCACGAAGCTTCAATGGGGATGCCCTTACAAAGTATCATATGTACATCTGGCTTTAGAGGACAATATACGTACATTGCAGCCCGGGTATTCCGGGGGTCAAATAATTCATTGTGGATCATATTCTTATCTCTAACAATTTGTTTCTGAATTTTACATTTCGGTACTTTAATCCCCAATTACATGGTACTTTAATCTCCAATTACATGATAAATAATGAAGAGAAAATTTCACACATTTCATGCATTTACTACAATGAAATTAATAATATTTTGTAACACCAAAATATGTTTATTTGAACTAACTAAATTTCAATTAAATAGTTGAACTGAATTTAACTAAATTTAACTTAACTGAATTAAAATGCATCCATTTATAAACCGGGGAAGAAGAGATCCTATGTTTTAATTGATCAGAAAGTTGAAAGAAGACATCAAAATTACAATCATATTTCAGTCTATTTATTTTTTTTTGAATTCGGAGAATAATATCCCTTCAAATTAGCTTAAATTTTGGAAAGAGATATCACGTATGCCATCATGGCAAGTAGCATGGGTCGAATGTGGATCCTAAATTTTTATAAAATATTTGGAGCTCACGTGGTGCAGTGGCGCCACTCAAAGGCTCCATTAAGCAACATTAAGAGTGTTAAAATGCAACGGAATAGAAATTAATAAAGAACACTAGATAAATAAGGAGAATAGGGGGGAATTTTGTTACTTTTACTTACACTTGATGCCTTAAAGGCACACACAATACAAAAGTATAGGAGAACAATTATTTAGGGATGATTTTTGAGTACAAGCGTATGAGAATGAGGCAAATGTGTGGTCCTTATATAGGTCAAACCCCTCGCACCCCTTCGCTATCAAAAAGGCACAAAAATGTTCTAAAAGGCACAACACCTTTTTAACACTTCACCCCCAAGACCTAGGTTATATTCTCTTAACTTTGGACATTAATACATTATTCGTCACGCTTTAATATAACCTAAATTTCTCCTAATTAGATTCACCAAAAACCCAAGCTATCCCCCATAAACACTGCATATGTATAACCGCTCCTTGAAAGCTCCCTGGATCTGTACTGATGACGAGCCCAGCCCGCGCCTTAACCTTCTAGCCCTCGTGTGCCCTGCACTAAGTTACAATCAAGTCCTCAATACGTCGCGATCTCTTGTATAAGGCCTCTCACCTCCAGCGGATCCAAATTTGCCCGATTAAGGCCCCACGCCTTGATATCCCCATTGAGTTCTGCTTTGATCCGGATCAGCGTCTCTGCATCCCACACCCCGAATACTTTTTTTGATCCATTATAAGGTCCTTAAAAATCATGCCCACTACTGCCGCCCTTCACCGGACAACCTTTCTCGTAAGCTTTATCTTGGTCCTCTTCGATCCCCTCCTTAGACAACTGACTAAGTCCCCTTTCAGTTCAACTTTATCCATGATGTCTGCTCCAATATATTTTTTTGTTAATCCTCACTATCCTCACAAATGACTTGAATCCAGCACCCTATCTTGCCCAACGAGCCAAACATGCGGGCCTCAAGGCCTTTGGCCTTTAGGGATGCAATGTGACAAATCACCCCACCAGGGGAGTCCAATGCCCACATTGAATCATTGTTTCACTGAATATTTCTTTATCCAGCCTTGGATGACTTCTCCTCTGGGTCCACCAACTGAAGAACGCTCATCTGTGCCTCCTCCTTAGTGCTCTGATTGAAATTCCTAGCGATAAGTGCTGCAAAAATCTCTCGCTTCAAATTAGCTTTCGCATTGTATTGTCCACCACAAATGAAACAATTGAAATCTTGATTAGTACTTTCAATAGAAGAATTACTTGTTTTTCCCTTCCTTCCATTTTCCTTAGATTGGTCCCTGCTCATTAAAGAAGCACTGCCTTCCTTCTTTTTTTCGTTCCGAGTCTCCCTAGCTACTTCATTGGGAATTTGCATGTCTAGAATTTCAAAAGTCCATCCATCCTTCAACCACCTCAATAGCTGCTTTCAAGTCCTTCAAATTCTGCCTCCTTAACTACATTTGTGCCCAAAGTTATAGCCCTGATATAAAGTTAAAGAGTTTATTTGTGTCGAACATGTTCTCCACATTAAGGATGATTGCGCTAAATTGCCTTACACATTCAGCCACACCCAACTTGTTTGCTTTAGATTATCGAGTTTTTCCTTTGTGATTCATAAAGAGTTCATGGGCTGAAATTAAGTCTTAAATTCAGTCTTGAACTCATCACACGTCTCCAAATCCATATTTTTTTCACTAGTCGCAATGGACCTAGTGCTTGGTTCACCGTGTATGAATAATTGTTTTGTGTTTAAATGTCTTTTAAAACATAGCTGACACGCGATCCGGTCAATAACTAAAGACTTTTCTCATATCTCTTCCACATCGTATTCTTGTGGATTTCCTTTTGCTTCTAAATAATCTATAATTCCGCTAATACATTAGATTCGTGGATCGATGAATAGGAGATGTTGTGCCGTTATCTACAGGCCTTAAATTATCAACAAGTTCTCCAAGTACGTTAAAAATTTGTCCAAGAGTGACCCTCCGACTGGAACACTTAGAGGAGCTCCTATGTCAATCACCTCCATTCCTCTCATTAGACCATTTGTAGCACTCATAGCTACAGTTCTAACTCGATTATTTCCTAATAATTGATGTACCTCACAGTCACATTGCCCGGGTCGAAGGTTTTGGGCTTGTAGCTGTTATTCTTCCTGAATAGCCTGGATTCTCCCGCTTTCTCGCGTCTAAGAGGCGCAGAGAGCCTGACTTACGGTTTCCAAATTTGGCGTGAAGCGAAGGGGTTGGATTTCCACCTATGATCAAATCTGTGGTCAACCATAGTTTATTTTGTTCGTGGTGTTGTGACGTTGTTAAAAGTGAATTAAAAAGTAGGCCTCACTTTTTGGAGCTGATCCCAACTCACACTATGGTAGAGGAGGTGCCGTGAAGATCTAGGAATGTGAGCAGTATGAGCTGAAAGGCTCCCTTACTGTTTGGAGGGTAGGGGGCATAGATGTCAAACAAATCTGACCCCTATCTATCATCATAGAAGCCTCCACCAAAGCTTTGCTCGATCTGCAAGGTACATGTGGTCCATCAGCACCTTGTCCTCATCAGAGACTATGCCTGATTGAAAATAACGCTCCATATCTCATAAGAAGTCCTCCAAATCCTTTGCGTCTCTATCCCCGTTAAAAAATTTTGGTTCCAGCACATTGAAAACTGCTCTAATAGCCATGCAACTGTCTTCATCCTGCTCGACAAGTTTTTTTACCAAGGCTAAATCAGTGACGATGCGCTAAATCTTATCTATCATGGCTTCCACGAAGGATTCATTATGGTCCAGGAACCTCTTCACCACATTCTTTAAATCAGAAATCTTAGCGAAGAGATTTACCACCATTGTTGATAAACTCTCTGTCAAAACCTCATTGATCATATTCTCCAATATCTTCATCCTCTCTTCTATTGTTGCACTTGTGTTTGTTCATTAACTCATCTCGATGCAACCTCGCTCTGATACCAATTGTCACGGAGTCAAATGTGGCTCACAAATTTTCACTGAATATTTGGGGCTCCCGTGGTATAGTGGCACCACTCAAAGGTTGCGTTAAGCAACACCAAGAGTGTTAAAATGTAGTGACATAGAAATATACAAAGTGCACTATCAAAACAATGAGAATAAGGGGAATTCTGGTACTTTTATTGATCCTATCTGCCTTAAAATCACCCACAATATAAAAGTATAAGAGAATAATTATTTAGGGATGATTTTTTAAGTGAAATTGGATGAGAAATGAGGCAGGAACATTGTACTTATATAGGTCCAATCCGTTGCACTCCTTCGCTACTAAAGGCACGATAAAGTGTTTGAAAAGGCGCCACAATTTTTCAACACTTAAATCTCCAAGACATAGTCTATATTCTTTGAAATTTAGATATTTCATTCATTATTTATCAGTCTTTCATTTAACTTAAAGTTTCCATGGTCAGATTCATTAAAAATCAAAGTTATCGCTCAAAGACGCCGCATATGCCTAAGTTACGATTAAGATCCTCGATGCGCCTAGATCCCTCACGTCAGCCCTCAACTCCAGCGGATCCAAATCTTCATCTCGGTTAAGGCCCCCCGTTTCCGTGCTCCGAATATCTTCTTTGATCCATTATAAGATCTCTGAATGCCCAAGAACGCACCCACTGCTGCTGTCCTCCACCGAACAATTTTTCTCGCAAGCTTTGTCTTGGTCCTCTTCTATTTGCTCCTTGGATAAATGACTCGGTCCCCTTTCAGTCTATCCTTACTCATGAAATCTGCTCCGATATATGCTTGTTGTGAATCCTCACTATCATCACAAATGACTCGGATCCAACCCCCTTGCATATCCAACGAGCCACACATGCTGGGTCCCAAAGTCTTCGGCCTTTAAGAGTGTGATAACAAGCTAGTAGGATGTTTTAGTTATGATTTAAATCTGAGACCCAAACAAAACCAACTTCATGACCTACCCAAGGCCAATTTAAATTTTTCTTACAAAATTGTAAAGATCTCAAATCAAGATCTGATATGTCATACTGGAAAATAAAAAAATAAAAGTAATTATTTATGAATTTTATTTTATTTGTATCCTAAATTAGTTGAGAGTGAAAAATATTTTCTAAAAACATTTTATAAACAAATATGATATTTCTTCAACTATTCTTTATATTTTTTTCACTTTAACTTTCCTCAATCAAACACACAGCCCTACAGTTCAACTAATTTAATTTCATTCCATTAAATTTGACCATTTATTTAAATGTAAGTCAATGTTTGGATTTTCCAATCATAAACAAACTTGGTAATTAAGTCCTTCTCTATAATGGATTGTATGCATTATCAAACATGGAGTAAGAATATTTATTAAAATATTTTACATCGGATATTGAAGAGAAGAAGATGAGATTTATATTGATTTGTTTAACGGTAACTCACAAGTATATATTTTTGAGTCACAATAAAGATATAATTAAATATAATCGAGCCGAGCTGAAATTCAACATGATATCTAAGTTGATGGTTTGATGTAAGATCAGTATGTGAGACGTGTGTCCTGTGTTAAATTTAAAGAATACGAGTAGAGGCACACTCCAAGTATGAAAGACGCCACAAAGTAACAAGAGTTGCTCGTAATTTAAGGGTGCGAGTGAGATGGTTGAACCAGAAAGGTTGGAACCAATAAGACTCGAAAAGCAACAAAGAATTGGATTGTAAGGAACAGAACCGATCCACATAAGTTGGATGCCTTGTGCAAAACCGCATTTGAGGCCTCAAACAATATTAAATCCTGCTCAATCATTGTTCAAGCTAGTCGAGGCCACCCGAATTACAACTAAGAACTTTTATAAAGACCAAACCCCTCTACTCAACATAAATTATTAAGTGACCAAATATTTGAAAAAACAAACATAATATTATGGGAAAATTGCCTTGATGGGAGGCAATGCCCCATCCTAGCCATTATGGTCGTGAGACCAATGGCCATTACATCATATGTGTTCGAAGAAGGTCTTAAGATCTAAGTCGAGACAACATTTAAGGACTTATGGTTAGATATAACTCAAAGCACTATTTCAGCAATTAATCAAAACTTAAAGATAGAGTTTCATGTCCAACGCAACATTAGTCAAATGAAAAACTCAGTTGTTGATATCATGTCTTGTTTATTTATAACGAGATTTTCTTCTACTATTTTGAGTTTTGGCTAATATGGGATATACCAATTATCTTTTATGTCTTTTATCCCACATCGCTTAACTTCAATTTTCATCAGAGGATCCACACTTATATGGACACTCTTCTTCCAAATTCTCTCATATTCAAGATTTTTAAAGTTTGCAAGTTTACCTCTTGTGAGGCCTCACGTAGGGGCACTTCGCTTGGACATTCTTCACACGAGGCCTTGAGCTAGAGAATATTTTAAGGGCGGCATATCACTGGAGTCCTGGTGTGAAAGCACTGGTTGCACTTGCATAGGGCTGATCCTGTTAAAGAATGTTGGTTTAGAAAAGCTATATGAATTAGATGAAAAATGCATTTTTTAAAAGAAATGGTATTATATTATTTTTAATTATTTTTTAATTCAAATCAAATAACAGAAAAATGAAATAAAATTATGAGAAATTCATTTTTTTTATTTTTCTTCCTACTAATTTTTCTTAATTATTTAACACAATTTAAATAGAGAGAACTAATTCAGTTTAGCGCACTTCTAGTCAACTGATTATTTCAATATGATTCAATTGAATTCAATGTAAGTCACTCACCAATTCACTCGGACCCAAATCATTACTTACATTTCCAATCCCCTTCTAGTGAGATCAATAGTCAAACTACAAGTACATACAAAATACAATACAAGCATCAAAATCATTGTCTTGTCAAACTATTAAATGACTCTTTAACTTGATTTGCTCCATCTAAATTTACATTTAAATAAAATGTCTTGTCAATAGGAGGGTGCTGTAGACGGTTGAGTTTTCTTTCTTCTACTTTCTATCCCCCTTTCCTCACCATCCAAACAACATCCATGTGATTGTCCATCCATTTATATCCATCTCCCTTTGCCTATACCTATGCCAGCTAGCTCTCAAATCTCCTCCAGCACAATATTCCCAACACCATCACACATATCTCATCAAATAAAACACAACTACCAAACCTTTGATCAGCTTCATCATCTTCTTCTTCCACTCTCCTCATTTTTGTCTACAAATATGCTTAACTTCCTCTTCAAATCACTACTGCTTCAATTACTTCAATCAAAACCTTAGACATGTTGCTGTTATCCGTAGAGATCATGTCAAGCCGATTTCCTAGGGTTTTTCACATTTCCATGTATGCTTTATTTAGCTTTATGAAGTTATGGAGGAGTATAACAATCAACTTAGGGAAAATAACACATCTCCAAGAGCAAATTTCTTGTATGCTAATTCAGTCTCAGCTGTTTCCACATCCACATATGGAATTCCCAGCAGCAGATCAACTAGCGCCAACGCTGGGCCAGTGGCCAGTCCTGGCGCTGGATCATCTTCAGCTTTCCGGCACCAGTACTTCCAATCTGATCATCACGATAGTGGAGTCAAGCGTGAATTAGCTGTCACCACTTCCCAATTTCTTGGCCAACAACTCCATCAGAATCCTATAGGGATTATTAGGGAAAATGGAGGGATTGAAAGAGATGATGATCAGTGTCCGGAAAGCGACGATGCTGCGGCAATCAAGGCTAAGATCATGTCTCATCCTCAGTGCTCCAATCTTCTGGAGGCCTATATGGATTGCCAGAAGGTAGAAGATATTTAATTCATTTATGGCGAATTCAAAAATTTCAAAAGTGGTTTCTATAATTAACACGTTTATTTTTTTCCTATATGTTTAGGTTGGAGCTCCTCCACAAGTGGTGGCACAGCTGGTGGCTGCAAGAGAGGAATTTGAGAAGCAGCAAGGATCTTCATCATCGTCTGGGAAAGACATATCGAGGGATCCAGAGCTTGATCAGTTTATGGTATGATCAGTTTAACCTTTTGTGAATATATGCGGGTAAGTTAGAAATCTGATCGAACTGGGACTCATTGCAGGAGGCCTACTACGACATGCTGTTGAAGTATCGCGAGGAACTGACAAGACCTTTGCAAGAGGCGATGGATTTCATGAGAAGGATCGAGTCACAGCTCAACATGCTCGGAGCTAGCCCCATTAGAGCCTACAACCCTTCTGGTACCGTCTCAGTTACTCTCATTGGATCGATTTACCCTCCGTGTGCACCTAACTTCGCTTTATTTGATATTAACGCGTGTCTTCGATGAGTTTGTGATTTATCTACTGTTGATTCATATGAGGTGACAACACAAGATTCATATCTTTATGCCCCGAATATAATTTCTAGCATGATCTAGTTGATTGGGGCCTATTCGTACAGAGCATGAATGATGGGTACTAGCTTCCCTACATGAAGGGTTTCTGCTCTATTGATTGAATGGATCACATCTTCCATATGCAGTTAGTAAATGATGTTTGTTTGTCCCCCTGCAATAACTAGAAGCTGATCTCAATAGGGACTTAATTAAACTTACTCGGTCATATAATCTAGCGTGAGCACTAAGCATATCTAAGGTTCCCCAGCCCTTTATGTTTAAAAATGTTCACTTAAATCGTAGGGAAGGGGGGAAAACCTAGCTATGTTTTCCTCTGATTATCCTTTCGGCTCTGAGGCATATCTAAATATTAACATGCATTTCTCAAATATGTGCTAGACATGTATGAATGTGCACAAGTAACAGCAGCGGTGAGTACTGCCTGAACCCCCTGTAGTGCACATGTGATGTCTGCGTGACAATATATCAGTGTCCCCTTCTGCTTTTGAATATCATCAATGGGTGTCCATTATATTGCGGATTGAATAGTATAAATGGTAGCAATATCAATTAGTATCCGTTATGTATGTCCTTTCGACTTTCCTAATATTATCAGTAATTTACTTAATGGACATGGTTTATTGTATCGTACGTGATTGGAGTTTGAGGAAGTTGCCGACAAGCTTCGTATCTGTGTTAATTATTTGTCTACCAAATTGTCACCACTCTTTACGAGGTTGATTAAGGGAATGATGCAGTATATATTGAGATTTGGTTTATCTTGAATTTGATCTAAACCATTCAGATGTTGATAGGTTACACATAATTCGAATTGTATGGCATTTTTCTAATTAAGGTGGCCGGGTGAAATTATGGGTGTTCAATAGATGAGAAGTCATCTGATGGAGTTGGGTCATCCGAGGAGGAGGGCGACAACGGCGGTGTAACTGATCAGCTTCCCAGGATCGACCCACGTGCGGAGGACCGCGAACTGAAGCTCCATCTCATGAAGAAGTACAGCGGCTACTTGAGCAGCCTCAAGCAGGAGCTCTCCAAGAAACGAAAGAAAGGAAAGCTGCCCAAAGAAGCACGGCAAAAGCTGCTCGCCTGGTGGGAGTTGCACTACAAATGGCCCTACCCTTCCGTATGCCTCCGATTACACAATGTTCATCTTACAGACCGTAAAGGCACTTGCTAATCAAAGTCATTAATTTTCTAATGTAGGAGACTGAGAAGGTGGCGTTGGCGGAATCCACCGGTTTGGACCACAAGCAAATCAACAACTGGTTCATAAACCAGCGGAAGCGGCACTGGAAGCCCTCTGAAGATATCCAGTTCATGGTCATGGACGGCATGCACCACCAGAACGCCTCAGCGTTGTACATGCACGGCGGTCACTACATGGGTCCGGATCACTGCTCCTACCGCACGGGACCTTGAAGGGTTGGAACTTGGAAGGGCCTCATAATAAGATGAATTAAATAATTCGGCACCCCCATATTATTAAGGAACTTTTGTATGTATTAAAAGTGTCAACATTTAAGTATGTATGTCTTATTTGTGTGAACGAAAAGAGGTCCATGTTTCTCTTATTTGTATTACGAGCGTAAGTTCAATGAAATTAGTAAAGTGAACTGAATCTTAACTTTGAAAATAAATTTATCCAATGATATTTAGGAGGTTATATATTATTCCATTAACATCATACTAAGAGGATTATTGTTTGAATCTTCCTTTAATCAAATTCAATTAAATATAGTTATTTATTATTGAATTTCAACTAGTTAAATTATATGACTCAAAAATTCAGATTTATAGATCGTAATTCAATAACTCAATATAAATAGACATGCATTCTCTTCATTAAACAATTTGAAATGTTTTGCCAAATAACTTTACTCAACATATATTAAAGATATAAATTTTTTCTACTTGAATTAGGTCGAAGTTAATTAAATTTGAATTTCAGTTAGATAAAATACTCAAAGTGAAAGTTCAATTTTAATTAAGTTTAAAAAAACACACACAGTTGAAGTTACAAAAATATATAATGGGAGAATTACAAATATCACAAGAAAATCAAATAGTCAAGACCTTGACCTCCACTAACCCAAAAGTCAACGGTGAGCCATTCAAGGCAGACCAGCTTGGTACCTCCTAGCCACTCACCATCCTCCACGTCATCAACCTGCATCATCAACATCTGCATAATGATTATTGTATCCCTTTGACCTGGTCAACAACTAACCCTCCTCCAATATATTACCCAAGCCATCTATCAAACTCTTCTGCATCTGAATGTCATCAAAGAGCAAACAGGTCCTCTCGGGAAGCTGCAAGATTTTCAGAAGAGAGATGTGCTACGAGGTCAAGTGCTCCACCTGCGGGAAGACAACCTGGGGAGGCTGCGGGAGGCACGTGTCGTCTGTGTATCGCGGGATCGCTGAGGGCCAGCACTGCGGATGCCGCGACTGGCCCGGAGTGAAGAAAGTTAGCGACGGAGGTTCCTCCGCCGCAGAAGGTGGTGTTTCAGCTGCCGGAGGCGGCGGTGGCTCTACTTGTAACATTCTGTAACATGTGATGTGGTATCTAAGTTAAACTGTAACCTTTGAATAGGTTGAATAAATTTTTATTTTTATTTTTTTAGAATCCCGAGAACTGTGTTCCGAAGTCGGTTAAATTTCAGAGAGACTCCACGCACGTGGTCCTCTGTCAAACCTGAAAATGTTTCATAAAATATTTGGGAAAAACAAAAAAGGGGTCTGACTATCACCACTTACCCAATTGCGGTCAGAACTACCATAATTTTCAAAAAGGGTGCGATGAAAAACAAATTGGACTGATTTTCTAAACTAAAATTTACCATTACATTACAAACATAATATTAGTATAAGACTTAAATTTGTGTGCGAAAATTACGTCATTTGGTTATCAAAAGACGTCGTTTTCTTTATTTGCGCAAAACGATATAATTTATTTTGATAACCAAACGACGTAATTTTTGCACACAAATCTAAGTCTTATAATTATATTAGGGAAGGAGTGTAATGGTAAATTTTATTTTAAAAAATCAGTCAATTTTTTTTTCATCGCACCCTTTTTAGAAATCGTTGTAGTTCTGACCGCAATTAGGTAAGCGGTGATAGTTCAGAGCCCCTTTTGAGTTTTATCCCAACAAAAATGTCGTCATGATTCAAACCCAAACCCAAAAAAAATCAATCTTATCTTTCTCATAGCCAACTCAATTAGATTAAATAAATTTGTTGGACGGACATTTTTGGTAGGTAAAGGTGTCTGGTTGTTGTTGTTGGGCTTTGAGTGTGTGTGTGAATGTGTTTGGCCAGCCATGAAGTTGTTGGGTAGTTTGTTATATGAATTTATGTTTAGATTTTTGGGCACATTCTTACAGAGTTTCATCAATGAGAGAGCAATTTCATTAGTAATCTTCAAACACAGCCATCTCGCCATGCAAATTGTTACTTGGCCAAGAAGAGCACCTAAAGCCTCATCTACTTGATAGTCCCCGACCTGCCTATAAGTGAAGTGTGAGGTGCAAGTTAAAAGATGTTTTTCTACAGCACCATTGTGAATTGGGCTTTTGAGAAAAGCAAAAACCAAAAAGGCCTGCTTTTGTTGGGCCGTTCGTTGCTAGTTGAAATTTCTATTTCTCCAGGGCATGTTAGCAAACCCTATCAATGCCTATAAAAACTCTCACATCTCTTTTAGAAAACGGTACCCTACCGCCGACGCACCAGTTTCGAACCACAAGAATTATGAGGGTAGAAAAGAAGAAGCTAACTTAATAACACAAGGTTGCATCATCTGCCAATCTAAACGAATCAATAAACTATCAGATATGAGGTGAGGCAAATCTCTACAAAGACACACTTTCAAGTTCTCTTGTAACCTATCAAATTTCGACTTTTGACTGTTTCAAATTTGGAAGGCTGCCTCCATTGAAGGGCTGAACTCAAGGAAATTAGAATACGAGAGGTACAATCAATTTCTTCTTTACTTTGTGTTGGTTATGGTTTAATTTATCAAGGCTACATTAGATCCTTATACTCGCCTAAAAACAATAATTAATAATGATAGTCACATATAAACTTGGGGGAGAGGCGGCCAGGGTCTTATATTTGGACAGATCTCAACCTCATGAGATAATCAGAAGGGTTTAATGAGATGGTAGTTATATTATGAACTTATGTTTGATAAGTTGATTGTTATGTGCCCTTTTGTTGTGCCTCGGTATCGGTAATTTAAACTGAAGGCCAACAACATTTCAGGTATCATTTTGTCATTTTTATTGCCAAATGAACGTTTATGATTGATCTACATACCATAACTCAATATAAAGGCAGGAGTGTACATATGCAGACCGCAGTGGATCAACCACATCCCTGAAATCAAGCAGAAATGATCTCTAATTGAAATCCTTTATGAATTTCATTTCATTTGTTTGCTTTTCATACAAAATTCTAAGGAAAATGTTATTTTTTGTTATTATGAACATGAATTTTCCAAATTTGTAATACCACTCTTATTACTTAATTTTTCATCCAACCAAACAATGAATTTCTTACTTTCCCTCACATTTTCTGTTCCCCGTAATTTTTATGAAGCCAACCTGAGCCTTAACTAAAATCAAAATAGGAGTTACAGTTGAATCTGAAACAATATTTTATCTGAAATTCTCCAAACCCTAAAACAGACAGAGTCTGTGCTTTTCCTAAAATCTGAATTCACATTCAAATAAGGAGTTGCAATCTTCGAAGCAGTCACTGTCCAACAAGCTTCAGGTTAGTTGCCTACTTTCCCTGAACCTTCAGGTTAGTTTCTTACTTTCGTTGCAAGTTTGAGCCCCTCCGATAAGTAAGCTGTAGTGCTATGGTTGCTTACCGGACAATTAGCTTCTCTCCTCTGTTATGTAAAAGAGCCTCCATGTTATTTGATCTAGAAATAGGTGCAGCAAACTCAAAACTATGGGTCAGTCAGAAGCTTGAGAACATGAATAAACTGAAGTGGTTAATTATATTAGGAGGCCAACGTAGGAGAAGCTAACGGTAAAAGTATACGCAATGCACTTGTTAACGGCATAGATCCTCTTCTCGAACAAACTGGTTTTTTTTTATACTCGCCTTAGTGGGTCTGAATGGCTTGTTGAAGGTTTTGTAAGATATTTTGATCGACCCATTTGCTTCCTGATGTTCTATCTCAGTTGATCAGCAAACTTCCATTAGCCATTTTCTTAAAGAGGTTGATATTTAAAGTCATCAATCTTTCATGGATGTTAACCCCATTCATTTGTTAGGGTAACTTTCATATGCAAAATGTTGTTTCCTAATTTTGGTCAAACTTTCATTCGTTACTCTGACTCTGAGAGAGCAAGCGTTCTTCGAAAAAGAGTAATCTCATATATATAGAAGCAAATACAGTGTAGTACCACAGTTTCAACGCTAAAAAGTCTTGATGTGCCTTTCTTCTGATATGTACGTATATGGCCAATAATATTTGGAAAATCTAGCATTAAACTGTCGCTGATAAGAATGTTTAGTCATGCTTCATTCACCAAATTGTTCGAGTGAAAGTATTCAGTAATAAATCAATGTAACATAGACCTTTCCCCTTATGTATGCAGCCGTTGATTTGATTTAGCTAGCTTCTTTTCCTGAATCATTTCAAGGAAGAAATATGTAGCAGACTCAACCATTGAGAAGTGTTTCACTATGGCGCAAAGTATGGATTTCAATTTTTGATTTTGTAAGCTGTCGGATGCATATCATGTGAAGGTGGCGGCCTCTAATTCAACAAAACAAGGCTCACTTCAGTATGTAGATTGAAGCTTATTAGAAGTCATATGGATCAACAATTTACCATAAGAATGTTTACTTCTGTCTAAGACACATGTCCATTTAAATTAGTACGTAATACTAAATAATGTATTGTTCTATAGTTTGTACAAAAGATCGGTGATTAACATTTTATTCTACTTTATGGGATGTTGATCCCGTTATTGTATTCTGCATTATTAAGTTCGTTTTATTACTGGAATTCAATCCAGATATCACCTATCATATATAATAGAGGCTGAGTCCCATGATGTTTACCTCATAAAAAACTAGTATTTCACTTTGAGATATTATAGATCAATAGTGATCACCAATGGAGAATCTCCCATAACCAACACCAATGTCATGTGAATGATTTTCTTCGAGCTTTAAACTATCTGCAGTCTATCTATACGTTCCCTGGAAACCAAATTCACTTTGCATACCCTTGAAAAGTTGCTTTGTCTCGAGGATGACTTTAGTGACCATGACCTCGTAATATTTCAATTGCGATACAAGTCCAGTGCGTGGGTGCATTTAGTATCCAGTCTTTTGCTAAAGGCTTGATTTTAGATTGATTTGTTACCTTTCACTAATATGGATCCATAGCACCGTTTATATACACATTTAAGACGGCGCTTGTGGGTCGTAAGCGCCTTAAAAAATACACCTTTAGACGTCCGTGTGCTTCTCAATGTCATCAAAGAGCAAAACAATCCTCTCGGTGAGCTACAAGATTTTTAGGAGAGAGATGCTATGAGGTCAAGTGCTCCACCTGCGGGAAGACCACTTGGGGCGGCTCCAGGTGGCATGTGCCGTCCGTTTACAAAGGCATCGCTGAGGGCCAGCACTGCTGATGCCGCGACTGGTCTGGAGTGAAGAAACTTGGTGACAGATGATCCTCCGCCGCAGAAGGTGGTATGCCTTATCTATGTTATGTTGTATAACCTTTGATTAGGTTGAATAAAGTGGTTGTTAAAATACGCCTTTTCGTCGTAAAGATGTTTGTCTTGTGATTGGGCTCAGTGTTTAAATATGGGGTTTAGCCATTAAATTTAGGGAAAAACCCTAAATGGGGTGCCGAACTATCCTCACCTCCCCACTTACGGTCTGAACTATCAAAATTGACAAAAAGGGTGCAAAAATACAGATTTCCGTTAAACACTCCGTTAACCTTCCCATCCATCTCAAAGCCATATTCCTCTTCAGCCTGACTCAAAAACTCTTGAAAAGCAGGTTGGTTCAAATATGCAACCCTTGGAAAATCAGCTGAGGATGATTGACGAGAACCTGAAAGAGATCTCTGTAGGAGTTTCTTGGGTTGGACGACTCCAGACAATCGGTAATTAACCCGACGAGTACAGAATCGCGGCGGAATCAAGCAACCACTTCCAGACGAGCTCGAGCCGCGGGATCTTCCCCGCCAGCGGCGAGATCGCGAAGTCCATCCTCGGCCTGCAGAGGTCGATCTCGTGAGCCACCTCCGACTCGGTGCTCAGCGGGTTGGCCGGGGACACGACCACGCCGAGCTTCATCAGCGCCAGGTACACAACTGGCACCGCGAGCGAGGAAGGCGCGAGATGCAGCTGTGGTCCTTCACTCCTCCTCCTACGGTGCCGGGCCGGTTCATAATCGAGGCGAACTCCTTCGAATCGAGCAATACCGTCCCAGCGGAGCTCTCAGCGGAGGTGTGACGTGTTCCGCAGAGGAGCTCTTCGCAGCTCATCCTTCGGTTCGGTTCCTCTTCTCTGCAACTCAACAGTGGCAGCAAACTCCTCTCAGTCGAGCCAGGGTGCCTGCGGGACACTTGTGGGAACGTGTCGAATTCGAGTTCTCTCTTTGCGCCGGTCGATTCCAGCCTCACCAAGCTGTCTGATCTCTGGAACTCTGAGTCTGATTTTTGCAACGCGTACGGCAGCCCTTCAGCTGAAGATGCAGTCTGTTTCGCAGGTGAGCCTGTCAAGCTCAACGGCACCGGAGCTCCGGCTCCTGCTAGCGGCATGTGCCTTGAAAAGATTGGGAATGGTTCTTACCTTAGCATGGTGCCTCATCCTGATGGCTCCGGTCTTAACAAATGTTAACAGGAGTGATGAGAATTAACAGTGTTAATATGTTTAACAGAATCTGTAATTTTGCACCCTTTCTGTCAATTCTGATAGTTCGGACCGTAAGTGGAGAGGTGAGAGTAGTTCGGGACCCCTTTTAGGATTTTTCCCTTAAATTTATGTGTCGTTTGGTTTAAGAAGCCCATGTATGAATTAATTTGTTTGTTGGGCTGTAACAGCAATCTCTTGTTTCAAATTATTCCTCTTTCTCCAGGGCATTTTAGCAACCCTGTCAATATATAAACACCAACATCCACATCTCTTCCACAAAACCCTACCGCCCACACACCAGAGTTTCGAACCATAAAAGTTATTAGGGCAGTGAAGAAGAAGGCAAAGAAGAAGCGAACAGAAGAACACAAGGTTGGGTTGATTGCCTGCCAATTCAATCAATCGAATCAATAAACTATCAGATATGAGGTGATGCATATCTCTGCATAGACACACTTTTGCCTTCTGTTTTTTAACCTATCAAATTCAATTTTTGATTGTTTCAAATTTGACAGGTTGCCCCCATGGAAGGCTGAACTCAGTGAAATAAAATGGGAGAGAGGTAAAATCAGTTTTTTCTTAAATTTTTATGGCTTATTGTTTAATTAATTGAGGCCACGTACCCTGGTGGTGCCTTGGTATCATTTACATGCTAAAGGCCAACAACATTTCAGGGTTCAGTTGTCATTTTTTTATTTATAGTTTAACCCTTCTGATAAATAATCTAAGAACCCTAACCGAAAAATAATAGCAGGAGTATGCATATGCAGACAACAGTGGATCAACTACATGCCTGAAATCAAACAGATATAATCTTCAACCATTTAGGCTCTTTTTGATTTAGATAAAATTGTGGAAAAAGAAAAATGACAAGCGAAAAATCAGAATAAATTAATTGAAATCTTTTATGAATTCCACTTAGTTTGTTTGATTTTCATATAAAATTCTAAGGAAAATGTTATTTTTTTCTTCTTATGACCCTGAATTTCCGTATAATTAATACCACTCTGATTACTTGAAATTCATCCGACAAAACAATGAGCGTCTTACTTCCCTACACATTTTTCCGCTCCCCATAATTTCCCCGAAGCCAACCAGAGCCTTAACTGAAATAAAAATAGGAGTTACAACTGAATCTGAAGCAATTTTTTAATGGAAATGTTTGAAACCTTAAAAAACATAGAATCTGCCCTTCTCCTAAATCTAAAATCACTGTCAAGGAAGGAATTGTGTAGAATTGTTGGATCCACACTCAAAACCAATTGACAATGAGTGGGGGAGCCCAACTATATATAAGGATCGCTTAAGAGCTTCTACTGGGCGATGTGGGATAATACCACTATACTCAACACTCCCCCTCACTTGCGAGGACCTTTGTTAACCTCGACAAGTGGGACCTCGTGCGGACCTAGTTAACCGTCACGGACATGTTCTAAGAGTGCGGCCAAAACCCGCTATGATACCATGTAGAATTGTTGGATCCACACTCAAAACCAATTGGCAATGAGTGGGGGAGCCCAACTATATATTAGGATCAATTTTGAGCTTCCACTGGGCGATGTGGGATAATACCACTTAATATGCTCAACACTCTCCCTCACTTGCGATAACCTTTGTTAACCTCGACAAGTGGGACCTCGTACGGACCTAGTTAATCGTCACGGGCATGTTCAAAGAGTGCGGCCAAAACCCGCTCTGATACCATGCAAATTTTTCGGATCCACGCTCAAAATCAATTGGCAATGAGTGGGGGAGCCCAACTATATATTAGGATCAATTTTGAGCTTCCACTGGGCGATGTGGGATAATACCACTATGCTCAACACTCCCCCTCACTTACGAGGACCTTTGTTAACCTCGACAAGTGGGACCTCGTGCGGACCTAGTTAACCGTCACGGGCATGTTCTAAGAGTGCGGCCAAAACCCGCTCTGATACCATGTAGAATTGTTGGATCCACACTCAAAACCAATTGGCAATGAGTGGGGGAGTCCAACTATATATTAGGATCAATTTTGAGCTTCCACTGGGCGATGTGCGATAATACCACTTAATATGCTCAACACTCCCCCTCACTTGCGAGGACCTTTGTTAACCTCGACAAGTGGGACTTCGTGCGGACCTTGTTAACCGTCACGGGCATGTTCAAAGAGTGCGGCCAAAATCCGCTCTGATACCATGCAAATTTGTCGGATCCACACTCAAAACCAATTGGTAATGAGTGGGGGAGCCCAACTATATATAAGGATCACTTAAGAGCTTCTACTGGGCGATGTGGGATAATACCATTATGTTCAACATTCTCCCTCACTTGCGAGGACCTTTGTTAACATCAACAAGTGGGATCTCGTGCGGACCTAGTTAACCGTCACGGACATGTTCTAAGAGTGCGGCCAAAACCCGCTCTGATATCATGTAGAATTGTTGGATCCACATTCAAAATCAATTGGCAATGAGTGGGGGAGCCCAACTATATATTAAAATCAATTTTGAGCTTCCACTGGGCGATGTGGGATAATATCAATTAATATGCTCAACAAATTGCAGTCTTAGATGCCGACTCTCGCCAACCTTCAGATACGCTGCCTACTTTCGCTGCACATTTCAGCCCCTCCGAAAAAGTAACCTATAATCCTATGTTTGCTTACCGGATGATGGATGAACTTTGCTTATCTGTTGTGTGAAAGCGACTCCATGTTATTGGATCTGGAAATCGGTGCAGCAAACTCAAAACTTGGGTCTGGCAGAACAGAAGTTTGAGAACATGAACTAACTGAAGTGGTTAATTATATTAAGAGGAGGTCAATGTAGGTGAAGCTAACAGTAAAAGTATATGCACTCGTTAACTGCGTCGATCCCTCGCTTGAACAAATTGTGTATTTTTTTCTTTTTGTACTGACCTTATAGTTGGTCTTAATGCCTTGTTGGAGGTTATGTAAGGTATTTTTGATTGACCCATTTGCTTTCCGATGCTCTATCACAGTTGATCAGCAAACTTCCATTAAGATTTAAAGTCATCAATCTTTCTTGGATTGTCAAAACCCATTCATTTGTTAGGGTAACTATCATATGAGAAATTTTGTTTTTTTTCTAATGTTGGTCACACACTTGTATTTTGTTACTCACGGAAAGCAATTATTCTTGAAAAAATAGTAATCTAATATAGAAGCAAATGCAGTGAAATACATTTTCCCATGTGTGCCAAAATAAGAAAAAAACTCAAAAGGGGCTCTAAACTATCACCATTTACCTAATTGTGGTCAGAACTACCATGATTTCCAAAAAGAGTGCAATGAAAAAAAATTGGGCTGATTTTCTAAATTAAAATTTACCATTACATTCCAAACCTAATATAATTATAAGACTTAAATTTGTATGCGAAAAGTTTACCATTACATTCCAAACATATCATCTGATGAAACATAATAGTTCATCTGATGAACATAACAGCTCCTCAGATGACCATATCGGCTCATATGATGAAATCATATCATCTAATGAACATAGCTAAAATCTGATAAACATTTTTATTAATTAATGAATATAAAATATTAAATTTATTAAATAATATTTTAATTTAATTTTTATAAATCAAGATAATAAATTTAAAATTTTCTGATTTTTTCTTTATTTTTCTTAAAAAAAAATTCATTTATTGTGTATTATTTATTTGAAATACGAAGAAATGCTATAATGAAACGATTCAAAATGATGCATCTTTCATCGAAAGCATCCATCAACAATAATGCTCATCACTTCAAGCTGAACGAATTACTGAACACAAGTCGTCGTCACCATCTTCTTCGACAAAACAGAGCGTTCCTGAAACCAATCTCAACCATGATCAGAGCCGCGCTTCGCCTCCGCAACCCGACCAAGCCACTTTCCCGACGCCTCCCCCTCGCCCAGGTCCGATTTCATCACACCATCAGCATTTGAATTCCAGTTTTCTTTCACAAAATTGTCTGGGTGTTTTCGTGTTTAGAGATAATGTCTGATGACTGATCTTAACGCATCTTCGAAAATGAGGGAGTGGGTGTGTCACAGAATCGGAACTTGGGCTGGATCTCATCTGGGGTTAGTTCAATTTTTGACACCTGATTTAAAGATCCGATTTTTATGATCTGCAGAAGAATGGAGCATGTCGCTTTGGGTCGTCTCAGGCGGCGTCATCAGCCCTAACAAAGTCTGGATTTCGACGCAGAAATGCATGCGCAGATTCTGTGTTCTTTTTTCAGATTTTTGTGTTTTTTCAATTGGGTTGATGCATGTTGATTTGTGTTTGCTAGTGATGTGAATGAGGCTGAGTATGCGGACGTGGACTGGGACAGTTTAGGGTTTAGCCTCAAGCCGGCCGGGTACATGTACGCAATGAAATGCGCAAGAGGCGGCGCGTTTGAGAAAGGGGAGATCTGCCCCTATGGCGACATTGGGATCAGCCCCGCGGCCGGGGTGTTAAACTACGGCCAAGTGAGTCAAAATTTGTAAATTGGGGAGAATTTTTTAGATGAAAACAGTCATGAGGCACGGGTAGACGTCAATGTATGTCATGTGTCTGATTGAACAATCAAATCTTGTGCTACATAGACAATATGACTATTTGGACATGTCTGTGTGTCAGATTGAAAAGTCAAATCAGTGTGCTGAATTGATATTTATAGTAACTTTAATGTTTTTATTGGTTATGTGACTGATTTTGATTTGTCGTGGATTGTATCAGAGATTTGTAGGGGTTTTTGTAATGCGGAGTTTATAGAGAAAATGTGTAAGAGTTTTGATTTGTCTTGAGCTAGGCGATATACGAGGGCACAATAGCGCAAAGGAGGCAGGATGGGAGAGTGCTGCTCTTCCGGCCAGAGCTGAATGCTAACAGGATGAGGATGGGGGCTGAGAGGATGTGCATGCCATCCCCGTCGGTTGACCAGTTTGTAGACGCTTTGAAGCGAATCGCCCAATCCAACAAGCGATGGGTAATGATCAAGTCACCGGCCTTTTGACTAGTCGAGCCTTGTGGTACATTGATACACATTTGTTGTACGTTTGGCTGCTGAATTTGTGGTAGTTGAATGAAAAATGAAGGTGCCTCCGCCAGGAAAGGGATCGTTGTACATCAGGCCTTTGCTGATGGGCAGCGGTGCGATTTTGGGGCTGGGGCCTGCCCCGGAGTACACATTTGTCGTCTATGCCTCTCCCGCTGGCAACTATTTTAAGGTAGCTGAAAATATTTTACGTTCCCTTTAGAATTGTGTTGATTTTTTGTTTGTTGAATGTAGCGGTTTGTTAATATTTCAGGAAAGATCAGCTTCGTTGAACTTGTACATCGAGGATGAGTTTCATCGGTCTGGTCGAGGAGGCACCGGAGGAGTCAAGAGCATCACTAACTATGGGCCGGTTGGTCTTTCATCACGAGCTCTCCTAGCTAACAAGTGCAAAAATATCAAAATAATAACAGTAACATGACCTGACCATTATATTCGTTCAAATTGAACTTGAATAGGTCTTGAAGCCGCTGACCAGAGCGAAAAGCATGGGATTTTCCGAAGTGTTGTATCTCGATTCAGTCGAGAAGAAGTACATTGAAGAACTCTCTGCCTGCAACATTTTCATAGCCAAGGTATACAAATCCATACACCTTGATTTTATATATCAACGAAAAATTTCCATGGGCTACATTTTCTGACCGGTGATTTGACTTGTCCCGCTGAACCTAGCTCTTCTATTTGTGAACATTAGGGAAATGTCATATCGACTCCGGCCGCTACAGGAATGATTCTCGAAGGGGTAACTCGGAAAAGCATCATCGAACTCGCCAGGCTTTCTAACTACAAAGTATGGGGTAAATTTGTTACTATACACTGTCCCGAGTGTGACCCGTCGCTAGTTGTTATACTTTCGTCGCTAAAAGTCATAAATTTGTCGCTAAAAGTCATGTCATGGTAGTACCCGTCCACAAAAATTCTCATCAATCCCCTTGATCTAAATGTGCCCATTTCTTGGCAACACATCTTGTGACAGCTACCTGGCTGATCAAAAATTCTGGTATAGGTTGAGGAAAGGTCGATAGCGATCGATGAGCTCTTTGACACCGATGAAGTGTTTTGCACTGGCACGGCGGTCGGGGTGGCCGATGTCGGTAGCATCACATACAAGGATAAAAGGTGACGCCCTCCACGCCCAAACCGTGGTTGAGTCTGATATGAACCGTTCCGGATGTTTCCGACCAATTTGTTTCTTTTTGACATCTCTCCAGGATCGAATACAAGACCGGTGCAAACTCCGTCTGCGGAGAGCTTGGCGCAATGCTAGCTGGGATCAAGAATGGTGTCACTGAAGATAAGCTGGGGTGGACAGTTGAGATAGATTGAATGATCAATGGTTGATGTCTGTAAGGTTTTAGACCTTGCAAGTACAAAAAATAAGGATGTAAAATTGATGTTGGGGGATGACTTCGAAGTGTGATAAGTAGGGGCCACTCAGCATACTACTGTAAGATAAAATTCAGGTGATTTTAAGTAAAATCATATAGTTTTTAGCAGCGTTTTAAAAATTTCCGTTCCACACTGATTAATCGCTGATTAATTATTAGGTGGTGTTGAAACGTTCCGTTTGGCCGATTAATTGTTTAACATTTAATTTTTTTATGAAAATAATAGTTTTTAAACATATATATTTATAACTAATTATTAAATTTATTGTTAATATATGTAACTCCGATTAACTGTTCCGATTAATTTCCGCCTAGCCGATTAATGGTCAGGCGTTGTACTCAACGCTTATTATTTTTTAGAACATTGGTTTTTAATAGTGACTTATCAATCAAATATGACAGTTTTTAGTTTTTAATAATAAGTATCAATTAAATATGAATTGTCATATGTCAAATAAAATTTAAATAACATAATCAATTAATACAAAGAACATCTGAAGTGGTCAATGAAAATTTAAACTATATTTAGAAGTTTTATTTTTTTTTATTTAGCATTATCGAATCTAGTGACTTTCTCATTCATTCCAGTCTAGATTTGTTCAAATTTATTACTCGGATCTGAGTTTAAGTAATTGGAGAAGAATCATTATCTCGTGCAGCGAAGTCAGACTATAGTCACCTAATACACTGTCGTATTTTTTATTCGAAATCAGACAATTTTTAATCACAAAAATTAGTCATACAGATGTCAAATAATGAGTTAATATTAAAAATAAAGACTACACTGTTTTATCATGACTGTAAATTGTTTGACAGCTCTGAATTATAATTCTTTAAAAAAATTCTGATTCAAACTGATTCCATCATTCACTTCGGTTTACGACAACTTAAACCGGTTGTATTTCGGTCTGATTTTCTGATTTTAATTTAAACTGGTTCCAAGCCACCGGTTTGAGTTTCAAATCATGAACACTTCCATCGAAAGTTATTGGGCCTTGTCCACAAATTGGGATTGGGCTTGGAAGTGTATAGGCAACGTGGCAGATATGTACACGTATTTTGGGCCTGGCCCGTTCAATTTGCATTGCATGTCCTTTTGTTAATTAAGTTCATCAATTAATAGCTAGACTATTATGAAAATATTGTGAGAATTAAAATTAAAATTAAAATTAATGATGAATCCTTTAATTATTGTAATATCATGAATATATTTGTATTAATCAATTATATTGTTTTGATGAAACCTAATATAAGTTATATCAAATCTCAAATGTTGATTTAAAATTATGTTGTTTTGATGATATAATATGTCACATGTCGTATTGTATCATATTTTTTATTAATATTATGTTATTTTTTAAATTAGGTTGTTTTGATGACACTTACTATAACGTACTTCTTCTATCCTTTTACTTATCAAGCAACCCACGCCTATTTGTCTAATGTTATTCTTCACATAATAATTTCAATGTACATTTAATATTGTCACATATCTTAAAATTATGAAATTAATTATTTTATCATCATAAATCATAAAAATTCCTCACAACTATTGATAATAATATTTTATATTTTACATAAAAATTATAAAAAATTACATTAAATACACATCCATTAAATTTGATCAGTTAGTATTTCATCAATCCACTCAATTTAACCTTAAAAGACAATTATTGAATGATGAAGGGAGTAACTTTATATAAGTTACAGCCGATATTATCTTTTGTTAATTATTTTGTCATTGAAAATTCTAATTAAACATTTTGAATTTCAAGAAAGCCAGATGAGACGTTTTGGTGATTTCTTTTTTATATTTATATTTTTATATTTTTGTGTTTTGACTATGTCAAACAAAATGAATACAAAACTAGACCAAATTCACGATTGGACGCCACAATACAATAAGTCAATAATTATGTTTACTTATAACACACAACACGTGCGTGATGTTTTCTTGCATCCTTTCATGCTAATAAATGAGTTTTGTTGACTCATTGTAGTGTGATTAATGCATTCATCTTTGGCCAAATAATACCAAAATTAAAAATTTAGTACACACTTGATTATCTCTAATCCTTCAATCATGATTGTCCGTCTTCTAATAATAGTCATTTAATTAAATTAAATTAGTTAAAATAATATCAATATTAGTTTTTGATCAAATTTAATAGATACTAATGTAATCATTAAAATTTTGTATAAAATATAAAAAACTAATATATTAAAAAATATTTTTATTTAATAAATATGATGATGAAGTAATTAATTTATTACTTTTTAAGATATGTCACAGTATTAAATATGCATTGGAATTGTTAAGTCATAAGTAAAAGTGGATACGTATATATTAGTTAAATGACAAGTAAAAGTGATAAAAATAGTACAAATTAAAAATTCATATTTTTGCATTATTAAGTTTTAGTATGTTTTGAAATACTCTTCCATTAATTTTCAGTCTCAAATATGTATATTGCACCATATGCAAAATAATTCCACTCCATTTTTCACGTAATTTTTTGAATTTAATAATTTTTTTTGTTTATAAGTATTTAGAGTTAACTAATTAGATAAGTTAATAAATATAAAATATGAGTTATAAATTAAGAGTTAATTGACAAAGTAAAAATAATACGTGATGGTTAATTTTTTTATAACTTTTCAATTTAAAATATAATATATGTTTATAATAATATTTTTTGAACTAAGTCATCTAGAGTGATTATTGGGTGGATTGTGTACCACGTGGCGGTGAACACCACCAATAAAAAGTCGTCACGTAGCGTGTTGAAAAATCAAAATTAGGTCGTGATTTACCATTTATTTAAATTTTTTTATTTTTCAACGAATCACTTGACAACTTCCTATTAATGATATATATCGTCAAATTGTAAACGCAGTCCATCCAAAAAGGTCATGTTATCCCCACCAACTTCCACTTACAAATCACCATTAAAATAAATTATAATTAAATGAGAAAAGAGAATATGGCGATGATAAATATTATTAACATAATAATCTAATGTCAGGACAAATTTCTGAATGCAACTTGATTGATGTGTTTAAGTATGTTTATATTATAATTAAAGTTGCGACTATCATCATCGGTGTCTTTGTGTTATCATATTAATCCACTATTCGACAAGTGAAAAATTGTTAAACAAAAAGAGCTTACGGCCAATTCATTCTCCTTGGAAATGGAATAAATAGCATAATAGAAACCCTAATTAACGGATCCCAAAATCTTTGTCATTAGTCATTGGTAACGTTTTCAAAAAAGCACATTACGACATCATTAAACTACATAATATCCTGATCATATACATGTTCCCAACACAACGACAAATAATTATATATTCAAATGATTAATCATTCTACTAGTGAGTGTCACGATCATCTAATAATTTAACCATGCTAAATTAATCAAATTTAATGCAGGCTGATTAACTTAAAATATGAAAAAGGTGGCGATCATGGTCGTTTTGCTCGTTGGCGTAGCTGCTGCGCCTCTCCTCAACTTAGACTCTAAGTGTGGATTTGTATTTGTTTAGGGTTTGGTAATCATCATTGAGTAATTTAACTTAATAATGATCGTACTTTTATTATATTAATTGTAATTATTTGGTTGTTAGTTAAAGATTTCTTGTGCCTTGCCTCTATTTTGGAAGGGATATTCTACTTTTAATTTGTTTTCACATAATTACTTTACACGAATTTATTCTGTTACGTATTTTTTGAAAGATGGATTATAGTCTGATTTTTTTATACATGTATTTGATTATTTTAGGATATGGACTTAAATTATATCCAAAATTGGACGATTGATAGATCAATAAATGGCATTGTTTGATTTAGAAAAATAATAATGATCTAGTCGATGGATAATCTAGTTATCATCTTCAACGGGGTGGCACAGTCCATCTATATAAACCCTAATCTAGTAATGAATTTGTTAAGATGTGATCATTGTCTCCTTAGTATTTTTAAGTTTAGATGGATGATTGCCCTAATATATTTTCGAGCCTTGATCTGACCCTGTAACCCTAGTTGATAACACTGGACGTGTTTTCACTGCTTGACGAACATGAAATTTTTTAGGGGCTATAAATTATTGATCTAGCCGTTATTATTATGTTTAGGATCAATTGTGTCAAACTAGGGTTTTTGTATATTTTGACTTTTACTAATTAAATTGATAACATATATTGAACTAAGCATACTCCACTCTATACTGACAAGTTTGCGAGAGGCAGCTAGCTAGAATGAAGCAAAAGAAGAATCAGCAGTGAGGTTTTCATTTATTTCTCATTCATATATGGCCCTAGTGTATGATGAGTCAAAGCTAGCTTACATACCAATAGTGTGAGATATTGCACAATACAAGAATTACAATGGTGTGAGATTCAGATATCATACAGTTTTCACATATTACCTACTGTAAAAACATTCATTTTAAATGTCATAGTTTTTCTTAAGAACGTCATTTTTTTTTGTAAATTCATATCAATGATTTTGATGAGAAAAACACATTTTAATTATTATTTTACCGGCGACAGCAGAATGTTGGCCTTTCATCAGTTGTAAATTATGTCATTTAAAAATATTGTTTGATTCAGTGTGAAGCTTAATAAACAGAATTCGATATATTTTTTTTTTAAAATAAAATTCATTAAAAAAGAGACGCGATAAAACTGATTACAACCACTACAACAAGGGCGCATAGCGCCTAAAGCTGGACAAGGCTCCAGGCCTGGAAAGCAAACAAATCAAGACCCATAACTCTCTCATCTTGCTTGAGCAAAAGAAAAGCTTCCTGCCCCAGCTGATTGGGAGATGACCATACCTTGACCTCTCCTCCTACTTCTTGAATCAACCTTTTAACCGTAGCATTACAATTCCTGGGAATACGAGTTACGTTAACATGATCCCTGAAGCCTAGAATTCGATATATTTGTCTCAAACTTGAATCATAACATTAACAAATTGATAAATGTCAGATCTCATTTACGTAAATTATTGTATATACTAGTGTTTAAGGTTATTGTATACTATACTAAGCTTATTGTATAGTTGTTTAATGTTAAATTGAGTGGATTATGGAGATATTATACTAGTTGTTGGTTATTATGTGTATTCAGTGTATTTTAAAAAAAATGAATAAAATGCAATGCATTGTTATTATTAATAATGGTGTAGAAAGATTTTTTACGGATTATTATGATGAAGTAATTAATTTTTTATTTTTCAAGATAGTTGACAATATTAAATGTGCATTGGAATAGTTAATTGAAAAGTAAAACTAAATGAATTGATGTCAGTTAAATGATAAATAAAAGAAGATAGAAAATATATTTTCTATGTAACGTTTATAATTAATTGCTTAAAATAACACTTGATTGACGTAAACTTGGGGCTTGAAGTAGCAATTTTTCATTCCTAGGTGTTCCTCTTAGTCCTTTTGATCTAGGTACAATCTCGCTCTAAGAGCACACAGATGGCAGATAGTTGGCAGCATCAATTTTTTTTTCCCCATTTGTTTGCATGTGTTGACTCACCTATCTATTTTAAGTAATTAAAAGCCATTTATTGTTACTTAATAATGTACCAAATTGTAGGGTTAATATATATTAAGCAATCGACTCATCTCCAACGGTACCAATATATTTTTTGAAATGCTTGACAAAAACAGATCTACCACACCTTGTTATTCCAAAATATGTCAACCATTTCCAACAAATCACGACCTTCTCTTTACCAAACTTCTTCTAAATCTCACAAGTCAACAAAAAATATGCTTATTCAAGTCTCAGATATGATCACACAATCAATCTCACCACTGTAATCAACAATAAACAGTACGATTAATTTTTTCCTTAATCTGCATGGTCGTGTTAAAACAACAAACTATACGTGTAATGTTCTCATTATCCAACTCTCACTAACTCACTATATATACATATAAGATATCAGTAATATATTGAGATTATTATTGGCTACTTTTGGTACACTTTTTGTGCATTTTCTGTTTAGTTATTATAGGGTTTCTAATCAAATGGGACATTTCGACAAGAACTAAATGAATGAAACAAAATGTTGAAGTCATATAAGTAGGTTACAATCGCTGTCGGGCTTAGTAGTCTAATACTAAAGGTATTGCATATTCATGTTCATGCACTTATTGACTATATATATAGTCTGATGTACCCTCTACTAATGTCAAAGTTCAAAAGGCATACGTTTTGTTTATGTGTATATGTATGAATGAAAGTATGAACATACATATTTGAAATTCCATTTGACTAAAAAAATCCCATTAGACTCAACGGTATTTCAATCTTTTTCTTAGTTTTCCATATTTTAAGGCTTAGGTTTAACCTACAAATTATGTGCTTTCAGTATTTCATTGCTCAGTTTCTCACTCTTTTGGTAGAAGTAAAGAACTTGATTCCGATATTTTTTCATATCTTATAAACTGCTCATGCTTGTATATATTTACATATCATTTTGACTTTTTAAGACATAGTTTGATTTATCATTATTATGATATTTGTATTTGAATACATAATGTGAATATCAAAATGTTCATATTGTCTTCTATTTTAATAATATTTTTATTTCGTAACTTTTGAACCAGAGAGCCAAGTATATGTGGCTTGAATTTTTTTTAATTTTCTATATGTTTGGATTCTGAACTAGCTATTAGTATTATTTATTTTTTTGCAGAACTTCTAACAACTCATATAACATTTGTATACAATTAGGGTTTCATTGAAATGCATAAGATCTACCACATCTGTTAGCATTTATTTTAACAGTGTTCTTTTCCGAAAAATAAAAAAAATAATGTTCCAACAAATACCTAAACCAATCTTCTAGTAGTATGGGGAGCAGAGTGATACTACTGATTAAATGCAATAGTAAGTTACAGTACTTAAAATATTATTAAGAGTTTATGAAATTCTGTGCATAAACACTCAAGACTTAGTGTTGAGGAGGGTCAAAATTAGGATAAGGGTCGGTTATTTCCAGCTGAAGTGAAATTAAACTGAATTTGAAGTCAATTGAACTTAACTAAGTTGAATTGGATCGAAAATCATGTAAAGAACAGCAAAGATAAAAATATGGATTTTGATCAACCGTAACTTTGGATTAATTAAAATACTAAATGTGAAATTGAGCTGAGATGAACTAAATTGAATTATATGCATGTAAGTTCGAGGGAACAGATCCCAAACCTTTGAAGTTAGGGCACAGAAATTTTAGGTTTCAGAACCTACCAGAAAAGAACCCAGCAACTTGTTGACCAAAAATTTCTCTGCAGATCATCAGAGATCACTCTACAAACCTACCATTATTCTAAGTACTCAAGTCTTATGGTGATTAATTATGAAAAAACATATGCATATAATAATATTACTCACTCAAAACAAGGTAGAACATCACACATATCTATGAGAATTACCGGGCACAAACTCAACTTGGTTTGATGACCACCCCTTTATTATATTGAAATTGAAAGGCACAGACACCTTTGATATCAATCTGAGTTCAAAATGAAAATCACTTGTGAATTTATTATTGATCCACATAACAAATTCAGCATATGAATAATAAGCCATCCCTTAGCTACCAGCGAAATAGATTTACATAATGGTTCTTCAGCGGTCATACACATTTGTAAACACTGTGGTTTGCTTTGTTTATCTTCATTCTGCAACTCCTCCAGAGTACCTTAGCTCATCAAAAGAAGACCCTAGTTGATCATAGTTACTGTTAGTTGAATCTGCCACAGGTTGAGTATCATAGACTGAATAAGAACCCGATCTTGCCAACATGTCCCCATAGGTCATTCCCTCCCCGCCATTCCTGTTGTTATATAGTTCATCACCGTATAAGAACTCAAGCCCGTCAACCATTCCATGAGAAGAACTGTTAAATCCTACTAGTTGTCCGATGTCGTGATTCGGTTGATGCTGATCATGTCCTTGTAACAAATTCACTCCTGACCCTTCCATCATGAACTGTGGGTTCTCAAACGGATAGGTAGGGTTGTTCAGTGCACCCGGTGATGAAGTTGCTGCCAGATAGCTAGGAGCCCCTTCCTGTGGATAGATCGTCACATCTGGAGCTGAAGACATCACATTGATCGGAAGAAGCTGCTCCATGTTTCCACCTTGGTGAATAGATTCATCATCGCTGGAAAACCTCCCTCCCAACTTCATCAGCAATCTTCTAATCGATGCATGATCGTTCAGACTTCTTGCATCTTGATTCGAATACGGTATAGGAGCCAATACAGGCAATTCAGGCCAGTATGGAGTCTCAGTGTTATTGCAGTTGCTGCTAAGTACCATGGAGTTATCCACAGCCTCCTTGTTCATAGTCATCATCAGACTGATCTCTTGCTTAAGTCCGTCGATCCTTCGAGCTTGGTGGTTGTGCTCTTTTCGTTGCTTGCCAAGAAGCTTCTTCTTCAACCTCGTGTTCCAGTAATTCTTGATGTCGTTGTCAGTTCTCCCGGGTAACTGTGCTGCTATTATAGACCACCTATATCCATTCAAAGTCTCAATTAGTCAAAGAGCCAAGGAAAAAAAATCAAACTTCAACAAAAGACACTCATTTATATAATAAGCTTTTAGGCTAGCTACAACTGGAGGAGGCTCAACATCATCAAACATCATTTGAACAACAAGGGTTCGAATTTATGTATCAAAGGTCTTAAGCAGCAGTATATGTTACCTGCTTCCTATACTTATATAGAGACTACAAATTATGTTATCTTCTTCTTCTGAGAACCCTCCATGTTTGATATTCGGCCGGAGATAGTTCAACCATCTAAGCCGGCAGCTCTTTCCACATCTCTTGAGCCCTATATATGTAAACCCAGATCAACAAGACAAGAAAACAGTTAAGGTCGTACACTTATTACAGGTACTCAACAAGGAGGTGACATAAACAACAAGAGATGATAGAAATTAAAAGGTTTAAAGAGATGATGAATATATAGTTCAAGAGATCACTCTATACCAATCTTTTGAGGCAAGGCAATCCAGTTGCCGCCGGTGCCATTTTGCTCTATGTAAGACTTGAGCTTAGCATCTTCCTCAGGAGACCAGGGACCTTTCTTGACATTGGCTTTGTCACAGCAAGGAGCTCTCCCCATATTGATCTTCTTGCTTTTCTTTTTTCTTTTTTTTTTGTAAGAGAGTGAGGTAGAGAGATATGAAGATGAAAAGGGAGAGAGAAATGAATGATTATATATAGTATAATGGTGTATATATGGATGTGTTTGAAGATGGTGTCGGAGTAAGAAAGGGAGGTAGCATAACCATGTGAGGGTTATTCAGTTATGAAAAAGGCAATGAATATAAAAAGGCATGTCTCTCTGTGTGTGTGGCTGCTTAAAGATCAGAGTCTTTTGTAGTTGTGTAGATTATAAATTTGACAAAGCTATGTGTGTGTGCCAGAGTCAGTGTGAGGCTTTTTCTTCTTGTCTCTCTTAGCCTAGAATCAATGCAAATTTCAAACCTAGGGAAAATTTATAAAAAATTTCTATTCAAATATGCAGCATTTTTTTTAACAGGGTTACATATCCTCTCCAATTTGATAATGGAGTCAGATTCGTTGTGAGCTTGCTCACGTGCACGTCCAACACATTCATACTCATGTGGTACTACTAGGACATGAACTTGAAACGTGGAATTGTTATGCACAATACCCCATATCACTAGTCAAACATCTGGTTGGTTAAAGTATATAAATACACGAACATGTGGTGCCTGTCATTTGACTTGAAAGTTAATATTTGTGTAATTTTGTTGAATACAAATTTCTAAGACTATTAATGATCACTTCTTAACTCATATACTCGTAGGGGCATATATCAAATTTTGGAGTAATGTCATCCCATGGATCGAAATCATGGAATGAAGAAAAAAACAATCTTGTACGATAATGTGAAATAAATTAAACTGAAGTCGTTGAACTGAATTTGAATTGAGTTAAACTGAATTGACTAATCAACATCAAAAGAGAACTATTTTAATAAAAAGAGGGTTATCTAGTTACAATATAAGGTGTCATGTAATCACAAGAAAGAAACATGAGGATAAAAAGAGATGGAAGAAAATGAATGATCATGTTGAAATAGGGGAGCACAAGCTAAGTCAAAACGCATCCTATGATGGGAACATATTTCTCCCAAACTATTACACATATCCAGTTCTAGAAGCTAAGAGAGAAACAGAGACACTATAAGCTTAGCTAGCTAGTATCTAGCTAACATATTAACCATAGTTATCAGAACCGGACCGGTGATCGAACCGATCAAGATTCCGGTTCTCGGTTTTCCAGTTGAATCGGCAGTTTATATTGGTTCAACTATCGGTTCAATTAAAAATAATAATTACAAAATATAAAGTATAAGATGTTAAATGCAAATAAAGAAATAATTAACTTTGCTAGCATTATTGGTTAAAGGCGTCGCCTGGAACGTGGGTTCGAATCTCGCTCCCAATTATTTTAATTCCAAAATAGTTTTTAAATATAATTAAGACTAATTTAAAATTAATTAAATCTCTAATCATAATAAACCGGTTCAACCGGACCGGTTCAGTGATATTTCAATATATCGGCCGGTTCATATGATTTTAACTGGTTCATATTGCAATCCAATAAGATTTACAAACCGGACTGGTGCCTGGTCCGATTCCCAATCAAACCAGCCGGTCCGATTTTAATAACTATGATATTAATACTATATCATATCATCAATGAAGAGAAATAAATACGTAGTGTGGAATTAATTCATATATAGGGCAAAATTTCCTCCTTTGGTAGGTCACCAAATGACCACACATATTGAAAGTTAACCGTGCATCTTCCCTCACACACAAGTTTGTATTTATTTATTGTCATGGGCCTAGCTAGATAAAGGTTATATGTATACCTCATGCTTGCATCACAAATCTAACTACATTACAAAGCCATATCTATCCAATTTACTCCTCTGTCCTATTTTAAATGTTAGTTAACCAAATTTTTTGTTCATTTTTATTTGTTATTTAATAATTTTCAATGCGTATTTAATATCAATAACTATTTTAAAGCGTCAAACATTAATCATTTCATTATCATAATCAATAAAAATTGCATTGCTCACCAGTAATCATCTACTAATTTTACTTTTTGCATGAATTTTTCAAAATAATATTAATCATCTACTTATTAAATTTATTCAACTATGCATTAACTTCATTTTAATTTAATCAAATTAATCGTAAACGATACAGTTCGCATTAGATGACAGAGGATTACTCAGTAGAGTGCAGTTTTGTAACTTGTGGGACTTTTTTACTTTCGATCCTTCATCTTCAAAAGGTAACATAATCATTTACATGATTTGTATGATCCATATCTATGCATACAGATTACAAAACCTAACTACACTAGATATATCATCATACAACATTATCTATATATATGTCATACAGGAACTTTGTCTAAATCCAAAATCTACCTCAAAATAGTTCTGATATTAATTTCCTCTACCAATTTCAGAATTTTAAAAATATCCTAGCTGCATCAGAAATCTATTTGAAATAGAGTTTTCTAGCTTTTTAAGTGCTAAAAAGCCAAAAATAGAATGTAATCGAAAATTCAAACCGAGTTGAGGGGCATATTTTATGCATATATTTCGAAATTAAACTATTTTGAGATAGATTTTAAAAAAAAAAAACTCTAGTATATATAATTTGTCATATATATTATTTACTGGCTTTTACTTTTACTCAATCGCTCATTGAATGTATCTAGAGTGCTTATGAGCTGTTTCTCCATGGCAGGTCTTGGTCAAGGATTAAATTAGGCCCCCATTGACAAGAAACAAACTCAAAGCAAACACTATTTCCTTTTAAAAGCCAGCTGCCATCGACCGGTGATGAGAATTGATTTGTCACACAATTCCATTCAACATATGCATTTGAAGCTATGAATTATATTGGTAGACAAACCCTAGCTAGCTTCTCCTTTTGGCATAGTAAATTCATTTATTTAAGATCTTTGACTCGCGTATATT
>NQLW01000011.1:8969263-8980710 GCA_002312845.1 Kalanchoe fedtschenkoi
ATAAGTTTGGATACTAATAAGAAAACTGAAATTAATTGATGTGGGATTAATGAAAGAAGTTGAACCTCCTTCCAACTCTCCACAAGCTCTCTCAAGGTGCCTTATCCCATATCCTTTAATACGCAGTGCAATAGGATAGAAATTTACTATAAATAAACAAGCAGGATCTCAAAATAAGAAGTATCAAGCCATCTCTGGCTACTAAATTGTTGTACACTAATTGAGCTATGAAGTTAACTTAGCTTTGAACAATGCTTTGATTTGTGTCTATAAAACTTCTTATATGTTCTGTTTGCAATATGTCCACTGACCTTAAGCGAACAAATACCACCTGCGTCAGTTTTTGTTGTTTTCTGACAATGGAGGCTAAGCTGCCGCTGGTTTGTTGTGACTGCAGTGTTGGCCAAGCTTAACCTCCCTGATAATGACTAGGGGCTTTTAGTTTTAGAAACTTTTTTACATTGTTGGGGCCTCAAATTTGGTCTTGCACAGGGCCTCTAAATTTTCAGGACCGGCCCTGCATATGATGAAATAGACCATCTAAGAACCCTAACCCTAAGCATCGAGGACGCTAATGTAACATCTTGTATTAGCTTTTTATTTTTACTTTTATTTTTTGTCATCACACTCCCTACAAAACTAGATAGTAGAATCTCATTTGTTGTGGATTAGCAGCTCACGTGCACTTTCAGCATATTTCTACTCATGTGATAGCATCAGAATTTGATCACGGGAAAAAATAAAATAAAAGGTTGTGGATCAATGAGACAAAAAAAAATGATTAGATAATAAATGCAAATTGGTTATGTTAAATACAGCTCAATGCAACTTTGAGCCTCCGGGCACTCTTGTGCAACTTTTTAGCTGTGTGATTGACAAAAGCTTGAAAACAACAGGTTACTATTTTAGCCTTGTCTTTTAATTGCAACCATTATTGATTTAACTTGACATTGTCAATCATCTTCATCTACAATTGTAAATACTCGATTTGGAACGAATATTTATTATAAGCAAAGTACAGATTATTATTCCTCATTTATTTGATTCATACAAATCAAAATTCAATCCTACTGTTGAACTAGTTCATAAATGTAATTTTCTAATATGTATTTCAGCAGGGATGATTTATTATTTGAAAGGTATTTTTAAATAAATTACTGTCTTTCGATCCATATTACATTTATAATCCATGATTTATTGTGCTCACAAACACGGTTATAAAATGCATACATCCGCCTAGTTGATTAATTGTTCAAGACTTTATTTTAAAAAATATATTTATTTTTAATATAAATTATTAAAAATTAGTATTAATATATATAACTTCATCCAGATATACATATCGTTTAAGGTTAGATTAAGTATATTAAGGTGATATTTAATGCTAGCGGTTGTACGAATTTAATAGATAAGGATTTAATGTATATTTAAAATTTTGTGTAAAAGATATAATTGAAGGATTATTACTAGTGTAGAATTACTTTTTTATTATTGATTATGATAATAAAATCATTAATGTTTGACTTTGTAAGTGAATTGTAGATATAAAAATGCACAGAAAAATTCAACTAAATGACAAGTAAAAAAAAATGTATGTTGTAACGGGCCGATGGCCCGATAATGTCCTCGTATCAGCCCAATATCATGATTGTATTTATATGGGCTTTCAACGTTGAGTACCTATTCGCAAAGAAATAAACGAAAGGGTTGAAATCAACAATATTAGAACATGATGGACAAGGTTCCAATATCAAAACTAAAGGGGCCAGACTGTAATTTTTAATTTTCTGCATATGTATTTCGGAATCGGATAATCTAAAACCCTAGCGAAGAGAGCGAAGCGCAGAACTCAGCAGCCGAGCGATGATCAGACGCCGGCGATAAGGGAATATTACGTCGCTGATCATGACGTCACACTTACCGGCACCTGCTTCTCAAGTTCATGTACGATTCTCGTCCTCGTTAACAACCCCTTCGGTTCAAATTTGCTTTTGTGGAATTTCTGCTTAGCTTTGAAACTGAATTTCATTTTGCACCGAGTTTTTTGTACGGTTTTTCCCTGCTGATTTGAGTCGCCATTCGATTCCCAATTCGGTGGATTGCAGATTAATCTTTTTAGCTTAAATTTCGGAGCAATTAACAGATAAGCTGCAGTTTTTGTGTTTCTAAAAGTAATCATGATAAAAAAATTGTTGAGTAGATAATTACTCTCTCCCAATTTAATGAATTTGAGTGGATTAATGAGATATTAATACTAGTTGTTTAATGAATTTAATATATATGTATTTAATGTATTTTTTAAAATTTCGTTTAAAATGAAAAATATGGTGTATTATTACAGGTGCAAAAGGATTTCTTTATGGATTATGAAATAATTAATGTTTTAATTTTTATGGTATTTAGCAGTATTAAGTATGCATTATAATTGTTAATTGACTGGTAAAAGTGAACAAATAAATGTTAATTGAGTGACAAGTAAAAGAACAGAGGGAGTGTGCTGGATTTTGTTCAAAGACATTGTAAGCTCAATGTTGAAATTTTTAGTTAATTGTGATTCTAGTAGATTTCAGCTTCTTGAAGGTTCCTTACGCCTGATTTAGAGTGGTGATTATGCTCGAATAATGTGATTGATGACAGGTTATAATGGAACATGCATTTGTGTGTGATCAGTTTTACGTTGCGTGGATGTTTTAGTGCGTTTGAATCTGCAGATTGGTATGGCGAAAATGAATGAGTACCGTGATCAGATGCTGAAATATTCATGGAAGGATTTTTTAGTTTGTGATGTGTTTAGAACCTTAATTTTATTTTTTGTCGTGGTTTTTGTACAGTTGAAGTTATTAAAGACCCATCCAAGTCATCGAGCCCTGGCGCTTTCTTCTGTTCAGGCTCGGGGTCGACACTTTGCCGCTAGGACTGTGAGACGGGTGGTTGCGCAGTTAAATGAGCCTAACATTCCAAAAATAGAGCTGGCTGAGGTGAAGAAAAGGCTGCTTGAAGTCATTCCAGAACCGGTAAAACAAGTTCCGTGGAAGAATGCAGAGAGAATATTCCTTAACAAACTGCTGGAGGCCGGGGAGAAGACGTTGAAGTGGGTCTTCATCCCACTCTTCGTTCTCAGCGCTTTTTGCGACATCGTATTCTCCATTCTGAAAAACAAAGAGTTGCTCATCCCCATCGGTCTTTTCATCGGTTGCACGGTTTCCGACTTATTTAATGAGACCTCCCGAGAACTATTCCACAAATCCGAGGTAGCGCAAACCTAATACCAATTCTATTTTCCCTAATGAATTAATTCTTTCAAAAACTCTGATCGCTTTGTACATGGTTGGCTGCAGGGATCAGGTCCGAGTCGACGGCTTTTATACATCGCCGCCTTCTTTGTGGCCACCAGGTTCGTATGCTCGAGCTTCCCACTAACCGCCAGTGTGTTCTTCATGCACGTTGCAAACGGCGGGCTGATGCAAGCCTTGTGGCTCTGGAGAAATTCACATGAATCAGTTTCAAACTCTGAGCCTGAATGTTCGGTTCTCAGCCGCGACGCTTCCCGACGCAGAACTTGTGGCAAATAGGTAACATTAATCTGGTGCGATTATCATGATTTGAAAAGAGACTTGTTGTCGCATCTGGTTTCTCAGGGTCTTGAAAATCGAATGAAGAAATGTTTTATTCTACTTGAACTCCCAAAATATATGCAAAATTACATAAATATATTTACATTTAGTTTTTTACACATTGAATCATTTTTCTACACAGAAATGACGAAAAGGTGGCTAATTTTTTTCACCAATACTAATGTATCAGACTGAACTCTGGCTTTTCTTGGCTCTCTGAAATTATCAGGTATCATATTCACCCAGCCGTCAGAAAGCGAGTCCTAATTTCCCACTGTGCTTGGCATGCGAACTTCTTGATTCTTCGGATTCCGAGGGCCAAGGTTTCTCGGCTCATATTCGCGAAGCACATGCGAAACCAGCCTGGCTCGACGCAGTGGCAAGACGAACCAGGAGAGACGTTGATTCCAACTCGGTACACCAGAATCTTCCAAAGCTCAATTTCGCCTTCCACCGTGTCCGATGTCATCAGCTTCCTCATATCCACCCAGCAGAAGAGGCCCGCATCGCTGTCTAAGCACCTGATCCCCGCCTCCGCGAGACCCTCGACGAGCATTTCCTTCCGCTGCCTCAGCCTCCTTTTATTCTCGGTTATGTATCGCTTGGTGAATATCCGGTCGTTCAAAATGCTGGCCAGGAGGAACTGGGTCTGGGACGAAATTAGCCCGAAGCTCGACATTTTTGTGGCGGCGGACACGACGAGGTCGTTGTTCGAATAGATCATGCCCACTCGGAAGCCCGGAACCCCCAAGTCCTTCGAGAGGCTGTACACGACGTGGACACGGTTCCAAATCTCCGTTTCCTCGAGTTCTTTCCTCATCAGTCGTTGCACGATGCCCGAAAACCTTTTAGCGAATGTTGTGCCGGAGTAGATCTCGTCGCTGACGATGTGGACTTGTTTCTCCGTTGCGAACTCGATGAGCAAGTCGAACTCGGTTTCCGTCATCGTCGTGCCAAGCGGGTTTGAAGGGTTGGTTATCAGAATCCCCTTCACCTCCAGACTAAGCTTCCGAGAGAGTAGAAAGGCGTCTTCCAAGGCAGACCGGGTGATTCGGAATCCGTTCCAGCTCGAGCAAACAATTGGCACGATTTCGACTCCTGTTCTCCACTTCAAGTCCCTATCAAATCTATCCCAGAAAAAAAAAAGCACAAGGGTTGAGAAAACAGAAAATTTCTCTGGCTGTGTCGAAAAGCTACATCGCTTTTAAGGGTTTCCGATGCGCGCTTACCCCGGGTAGTATGGAGTGGGGAGGAGGAAGGCCTGGCCAGGATCGGCCAAGCAGAACATGAGAGTCTCATTCCCCGAAGTTGAGCCGGCAGTGAGGACAAGTTTACTTGGGTCATATGTCACTTTGTGTCCTCTGATTTCAGACATGAACTTTACCAGGTTCTACACAAAAATCAAACCATTGTCAACTTTGCTTGCCTTCAAACAAGAAAAACTGTCGCTAAAGGCCACACAACTGTCTATAGAAGCTACGATCTCGTCGCTAGAGTAAAAGGTATAGAGTCGTCGCTAAAGGTTGTATATTTGTCGCCAAAGGTTACGGTTTTGTAGGTAAAAGTGATGCTGCTGCCTTGTGTGACAACAATGCTAGTAGTTGGTACTAGTTTGGTACTCACTTCTTTTAGAGCTTGCAGGCCATGATAGTCCTGAAACAGAGCCAGCTCCTTAAACTGAGACTCCCCGTTTCGCGTCAATTCGAGTACGTCAGGATTGCGAGCGAGCCACGATTGAAGAAGATCAAAGCAAAGCTGCTCCAAAGCGCGCAAACCAGTTCAGTTCAAACACATGCATATGTATTACACACATTGCTTGCTTGTTTGATATCCTATGAGGCAAAATTCAGAACTTGCCTGATTTTCGGCGAGGCCCATCTGGATGATCCCGCCAGGATTCGTGCCCTTTGCGTAAGGGTTCTTCTCGTACTCTTGCCATCCTAGAAAGTACGGCGAGTCCTGCCCGTGCGTGTCGCTCGTGGCCTTTTTGGACAACATGATTGATCCGAACTCGATAGAGGGAAGAGTGGGAATGGGTTGGAATGATCTTTCTTCGGTGCCTCCATGCACTTTATATAGTTGTTGTTTTTTTGTCAATTACAAACCAATTCACGCCAACTACAAACACGTTATATCTTCAAAGTCTGAATTTGAAACTTGAAACTAGTAGACAATACTTTAGACCATCAAATCAAACCAACACTCTCTTAGATTTTTTTGTTGAAAAATGATCAATAGTAGATCCCCACTTCCACTCTTGGGGATTCAACCTCGAGAGGTATGTGAGGGATTCACCAACTGTTAGTTAATTTCACTTTTCTTCAATTATTTTCTTCATATCTTACCGTTTGAACTTCTTGTATTGCATCATAATTCTAATCTATCTGTGACTTGAGAACCTAAATTCATACTGTAAATTTCTAAGTCACCAACTTCAGGATGCGAAACATTTCTCCAAAGTGAAATTTTACTCTTTGTGCTCTGCAGGTCTTGTCTTAGTCCTACACTTTTGTTTCATCTGAGTCGTAGAATGCACAAGACTCCATGTCATCCTAATTTTCATGAAAGTAGACTCTCTAATTTTTCGAGTTGAGATTGAGGCACGTTCAGCTCAGATCAATTCGGTTTATTTAAATTTATTCTAAAAAAATTCACGAACTATTAGTGAATACTTGTAAGCACGGCAGCACTCGAAATGGTGGTCCATCCCGACGATGATCTTAGAGTTACTGAACAAGAGCTCCTCCAGTGGTCCGACAGCTCCAAAAGGCTCGTCTGCCAACTCTTATCTGATCACCAACCTGAGAAGCTGTCTCCTGGCGAGGCGCCATCATTCATGTCTCCCCCACATCATCCATGGCTTCTTTTACTCGCTGTCAATCTCTAGCAAAACATCCCGAAAAGCGTCCCGACTAATCGTTCAATCTTCGACGACAAGACAATCATCTTCCCGTTGGCTGGACTCCCGTCGCTCATTTTCATCAGTCGCTACAATAATTGACGACAAAGAACATCACAAGTCACAATGTGGACTTTCACATTGTCCTCATTCGACAGATCAAAGACAAGATGATGACGATGAAAGACGTAAAGTACTAAAGTTCCTGACACGACGAAAAAATTGAACATCTCAAACTCAAGACCTGCGAGCAACCCAAGAATCTTGGAACAGTCATGTGCTTATGCTTCATACAACTCATGTCAAAATTAAGTGCGGAATATTGAATGAATCGTTTTTTAAACATTAATAATATATTTAAATTTTAAAATAGATAGAAATAATTTTAAAAAATGTATGTTAGACAAGATTTGATTCAGCCGAAGGTTTTATATATCAAATTAATAAACAAATGATTCAAACCTTCGTATAATTCGGTTATCTGAACATTTAATATGTTTCTACTATGACAAGCAAATGTGTAGCCCAGAACCCGAATCAGCGTCTGGACGAGCGCGAGAAAAACATGCATTTCACCCAAGTGGGTGCCGGGAAGCCATACCTTATCCTGTCGTGTCGGGCTATTTTCGGCTAGAGTTGCGGATGTTCAAGCATTTCGGCGCATCTTCAGCCTTTTGGTGTTGAATTTTTTCGTGACACGGCTGCACTCCAGCCGATCAGGCTGAGAGAGTGGCGACTAATAATGCGAGCATTTCCCGAAACGCTCATCAGTCGCTACCTCTGCGCGCGGTGTCCTGCAGGAAGAAAAATCCATCAGCGGAACCAAATAGAGGAAATGAGAACTGACCACCTGCTCTGACCTCCGACTGCCGCTCGAGACTTTTTTTCTCGGATCACATGACTCTGAAAAAATCAACACAAAGGACAAAAACAAGGGTAATGGTTAGTCCTCAAGTTTTTAACCGCCAGATCTCTGCAGTTAAGCGTGGTTGGACAAGAGTAGTGCTAGAGGAGGTGACAGTGACCTGTTAAGTCTAAGAAAATGAATGAAAAAAGCTCTTATTAAGCTTCGAGTTCGCTTCGATAGATGAAACTCAATCAGGAATACATTTTGAGAGAGCGGGTTCAGCTTCGGCGACTATATATGACTGTAAAAATAGGAACTAATGAATCTGAGGCTTTGCGGCCGACGGAGTAACTATATGCTTAAAAAATGCGTGGGAGAGTTTTAGTTCAGCTGTGGGGATGGATCTGCCGGAGTGGAGAAGCTGGAATCTGGATCAGCTGCTTTCGTCAGTTGAGTGATTTCAGGTGGAAGATTTGGCAGCTGGGTTTGAACGAGTTTTTCGTCGCGGCCTGGTCAAATTTCTTGATGGCGGCCGAGTTCTCTTCCAGGCTCGTTTGGACGAAGAAGCGCACCCACCACGACGAGCTTCTGAACTTGGCCTGTGAAAAAAGATACATTTCAGTTTCATCATTATAAGGAAAAATTTCATCAGATTTGAGTAATTAGTCGCGTCATGACGCATCTAATCAGAGGCTTGAATTGGCGGAACGGAAAATTTGGGAAATTGGGAAACACGGAAACAGTGATAAATTGGCAGACGACGAAGATGCTGAATCAGCTCCGTCGAGTGCGTGAGATGTGGCCAATAAAATTAACTGTTGAGGAAATTCGACGGTAACTTACCGGTCTCCCAAACTTGGAGACTTCAGCATTTTTAACTTTCCGCTGCCCTGGAAAACCTGTGTGGCGAAAAATCAGCTTCGTGCTGCAGCAAAGTCAAATCAAAAGAAATGCGGACGTTAAGGATACGAGTAGATCAATCTCACCGGCGAATACGACCATCCCGTCAGACGAGATTCTTGCCAGATCAGGAAGAGTCTTGTTGAGATACTTGGGCGAAAGGTAGTCCAGCGCATCAGACACGATAACAAGATTGAACGATTTCGACTTGTAGGGAAGCGGAAACTTGATGTCGGCCACGCGGACGAGGCCTTTCCTGACTAGAGTCTTGCAAGAGCCGTCAGCGTCCTCGATATCATACGGCTCGACGCCGAACGCTTCGGTCTCTTCTTCTTTTAGTAAAGTGCTGATTACGGTGCATGTGTCTGGGCCGATGTGCAGCACTTTGTGCATGCTGTCTCCGTACGCTTTCTTCAGAACTGGAATCGCTCGCTGAACGTCCGCGGAGCATGACGAATCAGCTGCGGAGGAAAACCACTGATCAATGAGAATCTTCAAACAAAGGATCAGATACTTCAAAAAATTTACAGATGTTAAAAATTATGGTACAAAAATATTATTGAAGAAGAATTTGATACTAACATATTACAATTCATTAGGAGCATAGTAAAAATCGATTAACTGATGAATCGAATCAAACCGAAGCGATAGGTTTGGTTTGGAGTGGTAATGGTTCGATTACGGTTTCAATTTAAAAAAACCGACTACAAATGGTTCGGTTAGATTTTTTATTTTTTTTCAAACTGAACCGAACCAACTTGAATCATTTCACTATATGATCATACATAAATTTGATTCGGCTTGGTTTTTTAAAGTTAAAGGTTCGGTTCGGTTATAAATTTTTCATACCAATCAGGAATGGTTCAGTTCGAATTTATACTAAAAACAAAACTGAATCGTTACACCCTACTATTCATTATTATAATGTTTATCTTAATATTTCACATAACAAACGACGAATCAAACCATCGTGCAAGAATCAAACCATCGTGCAAAAATCAAAACGTCAAATATTTCAGAGCGGAGGGGTAAGTAACAACAGGGAAAATACATTTTGGGTGCGCAAATGTGAAATAAAAACGGGCTACATAACGTACAAAGAACTTACCCTCAACTCTACTAACGATCGATTTGGAGGCACCAAACCCGCCTGTCAAGCGGAGATACAAACTGAATCAGCACCGCTCATTCTCAAGAATACACTTTTTTGTAAGGTTCATACTACTTGATAAACAGCGACACAACAGACATCAGAAACAGCCGAGATGACATACGTACCTGAGCCGCTATACCAGTAGCATATGATGAGCAATGCGCCCTAAACATTCAGAAGAAGGCGAGTTAAACTCGGTGTTTAATTACGAATTACGATGTTTGCAGCTCATCGTAAATTGAAGAAGAAAAATGCATACCACAGCGAGTCCGATGGTCAGATAGTTTGACTTCCCTCCGCCATCTCCGTAACGTCTAGATGAATGCCCTGGCTTTCTCGACATGGCGACAGACTTTTATATCGCTATAAGGACCCTACGCTGAACATGAAAAGAGTTCAATTGATCGTTCAAATTATACAGATAAAAACGCTAAATCAGTAAACGGATATCTACACCCAAATCGAATATGCTGCCAACTTCAGGCACGTAGCTACTAATGGAAAGGTCAAAGGAAGATGCTCGATATTTAACTAGTAACCAAGCACGAATGGAGCTCAAAACCGATGCGATATCAATTAGTTCCTCAGCCTAAACGCCCCTGAAACTTCAAGCCCCATTGATAGCTAGTAGCATCTTGAAGCATCTAACAGTCAACCAGCCGTTGCTGCATATCTCCATGACACTTTCTTCAAGCTACAACTACTAAAGATCCTCATGGAATTTTGCCTGATCTTATGATGAGGTTTTGATCTTCTAATTTGAAACACAATACACATTGTATGAAACCTATAACTCTCCATATCCAAATAAGTTCAGACTTCAAGCACATTCACCACTACACCTAACCTAACCCAAATCTCCACCGCCAAACTAGATCCAGCCCCACAACCAAATAGCGCAACTTTAACAACAAATCCACATCTACAAACAAAACCCAGATCGCCATTTTCCAAATCCATCACCACATCAGAAACTAAACCGCATCCATCTCCAAATCATTAACACACACCGACAGCCATTTTACCTGAGCCACACAGCATTCTGGAGCTGGAACCCGGATCAGATGGGTCAATGTTGAGCCACGGGAGGAGGAGAGGAGAGAGGCTGAGCACCACCAGTGTGAATGGGAACACCCTCAGATCGGATTTGAGACAAAAAATTAATATTTTTTTATTTTTGAAAAATGTCGGATTTGCGTATTTGGGTCCAATAACGAAACCAAGCTTTTATAGACGCGTATGCGCATTAACTGATCGACCGCTTCGATGGTTAAGATTCAACTTGTGAATATTGCGATCGGTAAAAATGTACCCAAGACCGAGATCGACATCTCCACGTTGTAGTCGACATACTTTTAGCGACGGTAATGGTATATTTAGCGACGATAGTTTCTCTTTTAGCTGCGAAGCTGAGTCGTATATGTATATGATTTATTTATTTATTTACTTATTTATTTTGTGAATAGATTGAAGCGTTCATCGCAGACGAGAAGCTACGTTGTGTGGCTGAATCGATTGAAGCTCCGCTGGAGAAGGATCGCAAGGAGGATGCTTTTAGGGTTTTGCGAGATACCCAGAAGGATTAAGAACCCTAATTGAATCGGGAAGCGAGCGAAAGATGGGGAAGGAGGAGAACCCGTCTTTGCGGGCGAGCTCTGCGTACCCGGCGAAAGAGGAAAAATCGAAGCTTTGGGGGATTCTGCTGTTCGGCTTCATCGGAGCAACTGCCACTACACTAGCTGTGAGCATTGATTTCTTGCTTCTTTATTTTTACTGAATTCTGGTGTTTGATAATTTGATTGAGGCTTGTTGTTTTTGAAGCCCTAAATTAGGTCTTATCAATCTGAATGAAATTGAATTTTTTTTGTTTGATAATTAATGATTTCTTGGCAGGTTGGGCAGCTCCGGAGGACCCGCGAATGGTTTCATCATGTGCCGGTGAGCTTCAAACTCCAATCCGTTGTTTGAATATGTATGTGTGTGCTTAACTGCATCCACCCCTGAGCTTCCATTTCATCTGCATTGCGCTCAAAT
>NQLW01000011.1:8981451-9026219 GCA_002312845.1 Kalanchoe fedtschenkoi
TAGGAGCGTATAAGGCGTATGCAAAGCGTGTTTAACAGGGAGAGGGCCAAGCATCAGAAGAGATACGAGACATGGACGGAAAATCAGCAGAATGCGTACACCCAAGACTTCCAGCGCCACGACTGGTACTGGAAGGCTGAGTACAATTTCCGAGATCATCACAGGGCTAATAATTATCGGGAGAGCCAAACCTCTCGTCCAAACGCGAGCAGCACGTTATCCTATCATTACACCGTTTTAGGCCTCGACAGGTAAAACGACTTTAGTTTATTATTTTATCACGTATTGCCGGTGAATATAACAGTGTCTGTTGTGTTGTAATGCAATAGGACCAGAACGGAACAGTACACCGATTCAGAAATTAAGGTACATTCCAGATTATGATGCTGCGTTATATCCTCTTGATAGTTTCGATGACGGTATTCTGTGAAATAGGTTTCTGACCAGTGACATGACTGTTTTTTGTTTTGCAGAAAGCTTTTAGAGCTAAGGCTCTGCAGTTTCACCCCGACCAGAACCAGGGGAATACGGGTGAGTGGGCGTTGGGCGAATATGTTGGAACTGAGAAGTGTTTTGGAATTTCTGACGCCTGGTGTGTTTGTGTTTTTGCAGAAGCGGCTGAGGCGAAGTTCAAGGAGGTTATGGTTTCGTACGAGGCCATAAAAAAGGAGAGAAAAAGTATGAAATAGCAGTGGAGAGTGATGAAGGCTTTACTACTGATTCGGTGATCGATCATACATACTGTACGATTATACAGACATGAGTTGTCACTAGACGGAGACGCTATTCTTTGTCGGCAGAATAAAAGCAAGTAGATTTAGGCGGTAGGAGTTTTATCTCCATTCTTGGAGCTTGTATAAAAGATCTCTCTTGTGATATCTAGGTGATTAATTTATGTATACACGCGTCTTTGCTGCTTTGCCAATGTTAAACAGTCACTGGTGATCATTAGCTTGTGGTTGTGTGGGAACCACAGTGAGTTGTGAACCAGAGTGAATGAGAGGATTGCACAAAAGGGATGAAATAGTTGCGGTGCTCGCTTTACAAGACAGCAAAATAAACAAAACAGCAAATCCATAGGCAGCCACATCCAGCTATTGTCTTCACCTGACTCTGCAAATTGGTCTTCTTCTGAGATGGAGTATTCACCTGACTGGAGGAGCTCTGTAGTATGCTGGGATTGTTGCAGGGAAAAACATTTGTCTTACGCCTTCCGCCTTTATGATGGGAAGAATGATTCCAGATGCAACCTGCGAAAAAAGATAGTATTTATCAGAAACTGGGGCATGAGGAATTTTTTCAACGCGACTAAGATGCTATTTCTGAACTATTATTATGATAGATATGGAAAGGTGATGATGAGCATACAGATATCAGTCTGGCTCCAATCCACAAGCTCTTAGGTGAGGGAAACGGGAGCATCAAGCGACCCACACCGAAGATTGCGACAGCGAAGAAATGAACAACCAAACTCAGGGGACGAGGGTTTAAACCAGAGAGTAGAGAGACTGGGCCTTCTGAACACATTCCACCTAGACTTAGGTAATCAAAGCAAGCCTCTCGCATTTCCTTCCTGGCCTGATCAGACGAGGCACAGAAAACTTTGTACAAGGCTCCAGCCAAGGTATTTATGGTGGATGCTACTGGCTGCATATAAGATGGACAAGATGTATGAGGTGATGTTAGCCTCGCTACATGGATGGTGTTATAAAAGGGTGACGTATCATGCTTGAAATGACATAAACACAACATGCTGAGCACAAAACTGATTTTGTATAAGAAACAGTACCTTGCGCAAAGTATAGAACGATTCGAGATACTTGCAGAGTGTAGGTGCATCATTTAAGTCTTTCAAAGGTCTCAGAAGATTTCTTAACACGACGATATCAGACAAAGCCACAGTCATTCCTCCTCCAGTCAAAGGGTGTCGCATGTTAAATGCATCTCCCATCAGAAGTGCACCAGGTGTGGGATGAGGAGCTGCTGGCATGCTCCTGTTCGGCATGGTCCTAACACCTTTCTCAACTGCGGCTATGAACGCATCATATAACTGCTGGGGAAGCTGCACAACACACCAGCAAGCCAGTGTGCAAAGTAGATAAAGAATCGACAACAATATTTGATTTGCTTGAAAAAATCAAAAGTATGTAGTAAAGCAGGATAAAATCCAAGGGTAAATACCTGGGGTGCGACCACAGTTTTCAAGTAATGGGCCATTTCACCATTTGCAATGGAAGGAACCTTCTGACCAGGGACGTCAACCAAACATCGGATCTCTGTGCTACTGATAGGATAAAACAAGATAGGGGAAGGATCAGCAAGAATGACGTGTCCGTGGTTTGCATATGGAAGCTGGCAGTTTTCTAGCACCAAGCCGACAAAGCATGATGGAACCTCAACCTTCAAAGAGCAAGGATAAAGTTAACAAAGATTCGGTTACATAAACACTAGTGTCAGTGAAGTAAAATACAACTCTGATTTGTCATAGATAAGCATTGGGTACCTTTGAATCACATAGGGAACGTCTTAGGTTTGAGAAACATCCATCACAAACAATTGTCAAAGGAGCATATGCCCTCAGTTCCTGACCAGATTTGTTCTTGTATTGTACACCTTTGATAGTCCCATTTTCTTCCAGCAAGGAAGTGACTGTCCCTTGCTCCAAGTGTACACTGAACAATTAAGTTAATGAACTAATAACATTAGATTACGCTTATAACGAACGGGAACTGACATCCAATATATTTGTCCTTTAACTACTGAATACTACAATTGTCATGACGACAAGAATGCGCCACCTGCAACAGGCGAACTTACTTAGGTAGGGATGAAGCCTTCTCTCTCATTCTCTGTATAAAGCGACCATTGTGGAAACTCCTCCCAGATACGTCCGAGTGAAACTTCTCTAGTGGATATGATAGCCTGGTATTCTTCCCATCCTTGAAAAGAGCATAGCCAAACACTCGTTGAGCATCAATCTCTTCCACGCAGTCTTTAGTGAGAAAACATATATTTCAGTTACCAGCAGTGGTCAAGGAAGAAATTCATTAATAAACCTCAACGAGCAGAAGAAGTGCTGCAAACCATACCTTGAAGACCCAACTCAATTAGTTTCAGATAACCTCCCGGTTGAAGCAGTTCACCAACAATCCTATCAGGCTCTGTCAAGTCTCTTTCGATCACACGAACTCGACGTCCTTCCTACAAAATTGGAATTAGTTTAATATTCTGGGTCTCACAGCGAAAACTACACCCAGTCAAATATCTATAAATTTGATTATATGAGGGATGAACACTAAGACCTCGGCCTAGTCATGAAACATGAGAATAAGTAATTTGTCTTCAAAATACTTAAACCAAATTGCAAAAATTACATTGGCAGTGCCATGAATGACCATTGAAGTGAATTAATACACACTGATTCAAATCGAATCCAATGCAAACTATGGTTCTTAGATTTCCATCTAAACCAGGGTTCCCCAAAGGCATGTGCAACAACTGAGACTATAAACAAAAGGACAGCAAGACTCTTTCATTATTATAAACCCAATTGCCAGTCCTGATTAAGAAAAAATCGAATCACTCAAATATTCCATCAGCCTTATTAATCTACCAAAATTAATCAGCTCCATCCAACGCCAGATACAGGTGGCCAACCCCAAGCTTCCAACTCATATGAATCCAAAACCTACCATGTCTAAATCCTTGCACTACAACAAAACTCCAGTTTCACCCACTCTGAACACATCAGCTCCAGTGAACAGCTATGTGCACATCCTTTGTCCAAATCTCACATACTTGAAAACTCACATCATATCACTAGTCAACATCAAGTACAGAATTACATCTCCTTCCCAATTCAAACTGACCACGAAAATAGCTAAGCAATGTCAATTTCAGACGGTTCAAAAAAAACAAGCAAAATGAAGAAGAAAAATCAAACGGTCAAAAATTTAATCTCTGGAATTGGATACCATGACCGAATCTGGAACAAAACTCCCAGCCGACCGGAAGCGAACATCACTTCACGATCCCAATGCAACCGTTACATACACTACAACACGACAAAAATGAGAGGTGTGCGAGAAACCGACCTTGCCGAGAGTATGAGCGAGAGCGGCGCCCGCGACGCCGGCTCCGACAATAATCACATCAGCGTCCCCGCCGTCCATCCTCGCAGATCTGCATTCCGTGGTGACCGTCTCCGTTCCATCTCCTGCCGCGTCTTCACTATCCTTACCCTTTCCGCGCCGGTTCTTAGCGAATACGGTGTACAGGAAGACGAGTCCGATAGCCGAGGCCAACGCCCATCCGATGCAGCACTGGTCCACCATTCCCGAGCCGAGGATCGGAAACAGAGCAGAAACGATGGCGTCTGCGGCGGCGGATGCGGTTGCGGATGCGGCGGCGATCGGAGGAGCACCGGTTGCTTTTCGGCGTGGGATTTGTGGACGAGAGAAAGTGAAATTTTCTCGAGCTTGTTTTTGAAGGATGCGTGAGAAAGATGCGGAGAGGCCGCCACGTCACTTTATAGGGCCCGCCCACCTTTTCCTGTCAAAGCTGTATCTTTATTTTTTATTATTTAAATTTTTTAGTGGTACTTTAATATTTTTAAATTAAATTTTCGGATGGTTTTGCGTTACAGAGCAGAGTGGCGAAAAGCGCTACAGTGCGCAGGTGTGCGCACGTTTGAACCGAGGGTTTGGCCAGACGCTAGTTTTGTTTTAAAAATGATATTATTGAAATATAATTTAAAACACATATATGACTAAATTAAAAATAAAAAAATTAAAAGGCTCCGAACTATTATTTTTACCTGATCGAAAAATAATAATTAATTAAATTGAGTAAAATTGAAATTAATTAAAACTAATTCAATTTGAAAATTTTGATATGTGTTTAAGTTAGGTGGAAGAGAAGTTTACAACAGAGGAAAATAAAATTTTCAAAGAAATTAAATTAAAAACACCATATGATTAAATTAATTTTATTCTGATTTTTCGTCTACTTTTATTTTATCATGTTTTCCATTTAAACAAAATATAATTTTTTTCATTTACTCTACTTTTTTTTTCTCCGATTAACATTCCGAAACCAAATAGACAATATAAACATACAGAATTATTATTCTTTTTATTCTTTTCTTTCCCTTGAAATAGATTTGAATGGATCCAAATTAAACATAGATGAGTTGGAAATATATTCATCAGAATAAAATACAATTGAAATTGATAAAACATTCTGATACCAATAAATATGCATTATGTCTATTGAATTTAATTAAATAAAATTTATACACATATTAAAAGAGAAAACAAATACGAAAATGACTTTTTTTCTTTAAAAAACAATCTATTCATGGTCAATACACAATCCAGCCACTAGACCACTACCTTGGGAAGCGGTTTCACTGTGGCGGCTCACCAAAATCTCATCTAAAATATTTTTATTCATAGTTTAAAAAACATTATATGCATAATTTTAATTAAAATTTTGATTTTTGTTCTCCTAATTCAATTCAAAATTTTAATTATATAATAGGGAAAATGGGATATGAGGTGACACTTTATATCCTTAGGTAAGGGATCGGGTCAAATTACATAGTTTTCTAGTTTTCTTTTTTCGTTTTATAGATTTTAGGGTTCTAACATGCTAGAATATTGAGATTATAGGATTTTGGAGTTTTAGAATTTTTAAATTTTACGATTTTGTAGGTTTAGGGTTTTTTAGGGGTTTCATACCTTTAAGGTTTAGGGTTTTTGGATTATAGGGTTTATGATTTGGATTTTTTTATTTTTTAGATTTTGTTGTATTTAAAATTATGCTATAAACATCATAAAACCTTAGAATGAAAAAAAAAGAAATAAAACTATATTATTTTGTCTGACCTCTTGTCTAACTTATATAAAATATATCCTTATATTTCATAACGTGTCTATAATATTGCACCCCGAACAAAATTATGAAATGACCGTCAATGAATGGCAACAAAATAGGAGAATGACTCGGATGATACCATAATCCTAAAAAATCTGTGGGATGGAATGGTGGGAGTGGTCGCATGTGATCGATCTGGCACTGTCCACCAACTGCCTCGTGACTCGCGTGAGTCGTGAGTTTGTTTTGTATGTATACACTTCGTAATCGAGGCCAGCTAGCGTTCCACATCCTACTAAATAATGCAATAATTGCAGTACAAATTATTATGATTTTTTTAAAAAAAATGGAATGAAAAAAATTAATTAATTTTTAAAATAAAATTTATTATTATATTTCTAAACTAGTATTATTACAAGATTTAAATTTTTATACAAAAATTACGTCATGTGGTTATTAAAATAAATAATATCATTTTGCGCACATAAAGTATACTCAATCATCAATAATTCTCAACAAATTTAATAAGATTAATTATATTTTAAATGTTCAAATAAACGGATCTTACACATCATCCGATCAATTCAATTTTCTTTCATCGCACACTTTTTGAAAATCGTGATAGTTCAAGATTCATTTTGAGATTTATCAATTATTTCAGGTGGTCTCCACACTTTTCATACACTTGCGCCTTTTTATGTTTATTTTTGAGATTGTTGAGATGAATATTATTTTAAGTTGAATGTTTATTGAGAATTTTGTTTATGTGAATGAAATAAGATTATTTAATTTATATTAAAATGATAAAATAATTTGTATGAAAATATTGATTAAAGAGTTCAGTTGTAATATTGCTTTATAAATTAGTTTTCTCTCTTTTTTTGCTTTAAAAATTTCAATGGTCTTGATGCAAGTGATGAAATGGTCGTAGTTCAGAGTAATTTAATTTTTTTATATAAATGATTATGTGTGCTCCCAATTCAAAAAAAAAAACAGATAAAAATATTAGCACCTCTTACCAATGGGACAATGTCATATAAATATCTGTTTAATTTCTAAACCCACTTTTTAAGATTTGAATTTGAATTCAAATGTGTATCCGTCAAGGGAGCCACGTGGCACAGTGAGCAGCCGTCTCTCGAATCTCATTTAAAATACCTATGTATATGTAAATATATATTTATGTAGGGGAATGATCCGTTGATAACCTTCTTACGTTGAGAACTGTTATGGACAATTCTACACCAATCATTTTTACATGAAACTATAATGTATTAATTACATAATTTTCTTTCAAAAAATTATTTATTTCACTTCATTAGCTATATGAGATTTTCAGTATTAACAATCGATATTTTGAGTTGCATTTTTTACAGATTTTTTTTATTTTTTATCCTAATTTTGTGGATTTTGGAGCTTCGGATGGTGAACATCTGCAGTGAACTGATGTTCACTGTCAAACAATCTTGGATCTTTTTATGAATAGATAGTGAATATATTTTTCAATTATTGATAGTGAACATTATTTTTTGAGTTTGTTTGAACACTTTTTTACTGCGATAGTGAGCATAGATAGTGAACATGTTCAATGTCGAAACCTCATTCGTTTTGCATGTTCTATACATTGCAAAACAGTTCATTGTAAGAATTTTACCCAAAATCATAGAAAATATCAAAATTTAATAATTTTAAAATTCGAAGACATGTTCTTCATTGCAAATGGTGAACATATTCACTCCAGTGAGTATATCAGGAACTGATGATTCTTGTGGAGTTGTTGGGAGGTGCGGGAGCATGACACACTAACTTCAACCCCACTATGGGTTTCTACTAGTGGACCAAACAAAATTTTTTTTTTTGAGCTCCATTTGTATTAAAAACCAAACATCATCTCTTCATGTCACCATGCAAAATGGTTGTCGACTGTACACAGGTAAAATAAAAGGTTAAATAAATTGAATATTAATCATATACGATTGACAAACTCAATGCTGCACCACATGCCAGCTCTGAGTTGTTTTTTTCAACACAGTTAGGATTAGAAGAAAGTTATAATTTTTTTTTATAACTCTGGCCAACGGAGGAGGCGGATTCGGACAGAAAGGTATCGAAGATGGCAGAGATGATGAAGGACATGAAGGGGATGTCGTAGTTTGTCAAACCGGCCGGACGTTAAGTTGAACTCCTTTTAGAATGTGCAGATTTTTAAAATCATTTAATCAGTTCATGTTGCTCTGATATGTAGTGATAAAGGAATGAACAAATATTTGAGTTGAGATAATGATGCTCTTATTAAAATCAGGTATAATTAAGATATACGGTTACTAAAACTAAATCAAAAAACATAATAAATGAAGTTACAAAAATGGATATACAATGATCAAAACACAGTCGATTTGCTCGAGAAATGACTGGTCCATATTTATCCACAAAAGTTCTCAACTTAAGAAGGTTCTCAACTAATTCAACCTCTCTCTCTATATATATGTAAAAACTAAATTTATATGCTTAATTTTAACTAAATTTTTAATTTTGCCCTCAACCCCAAATTCAACCAAAATTTTGATAATGTAATTTCGTCCCAAAAAAAATCCTGGAATCGCCACTGAGCTAAATGCAACTCAAAATATCGATTCTTACACCACTTTTTTTTAACATTAGATATGATAAAAGACACAAAAATACACACACAACCAGAAACTTGAAGTCGATGTCTTACGAATGACGGACGAATTACTTTGTCACTTGACAATCATCTCCGATGGCAATTGTAACACCACTAGATCATATGCTTTTAGTTGTTAATCAATTCCAACAAACAATTATCGACTAGACAAATTCAAATTAAGTTTTAGTTAAGTTATCGATTTGAACATATTTTTTAAGGGATTCTTAGTCAAGGCTGTAAAACCAAGTCAAAATTATGCAGTTTTGATTTGAATAGGTCAATCATCAAATAATATGTGTAAAATAAAAATTCATTAATATTTTTAATTTCAACATCACTTTCTTTTACCTCAAAACCATCCTTTTTTTGCAAAATTGTCTAATTGTAACCTTGCTTAACATGATGAGATCATCACTTTTTTTAGTGAAGTATTTTCAACCACTCCAATTTGATTCAACTAGTGGGTTGCCTCCGTTTAGAGAGATAATGTGAAAAAAAGAGAACTTTTTGTTTGATTAATATTAATAATCTTAAGGAGATAAAGTAGCATTAATAAATAAATAAAACTTTAATTAGTTAGAGATAGATTTTTTTTTTGAAATTTACATTGCTAATGTCTGTAAAAATATTTTGAAAAAATGCATAAATTTTATTATATGGAATTATTACGTTAAAATGGAATGTGGCGCTTTATTTGATGATTTTTATAATGCCAAATAAAAAATAAAAGAAGTTGTGGTTCAATGACTAAGCTCTTAAGTAAAAAATAAATAAATTAGTAGATTTTTTTTTTAATCTCCTGAGAGTTGTAGTGTTTAATCTTTTTATAAATAGTTTAATTTGATTGAATTCTTATGATTTAAATTGAATTGAATTTTGTTTCTTGTAGTCGGAGGCCATACACACATTGATAGTTGAGTCAGATTCGTTGCAGACCAATCGTTTTGGTCTGAAATACATGTGAATTAAATTAACTTAATTGATTTGAACTAAATGTTTGAGAAATGTCTAAACATTGAATTTAATGAAATGAAATTCAAGCTTTTGTATTGCACGTTAAAAAAAAAATTCAACCGACGTGATGAAAATTAAATACTTAATTAATCCGAAAGTGGCACAATCACTCAACTTAATTTGACATTATCTCAAATTCTCAATTAGTGCCAAGAGCACACTACACACAAAATTTTAAAATATATATGAGATGTCCATTTGTAAAGCTGAAATTTCAATAATGAATGTTAATCTAACTATTCAAATAATTTGATTAAATTTTTTAAAAATAGCGAAAGCATATTGATGTGTGAAAGACTCCATTGAGAGTGACTTTTGAGTAGATATGACCATCACATGTATCAAATTTGCGGCGGAATCAGAAATTTAAATTCGAGGTTATGAATATAAATTATAAGTCAAAATAAATTTAGTTACAAGTAATAAAGGCTTTCTTAAGTGTTTTTTATTTGATATTTTTTTAATAGTCTGCTTTGTTGGATTGAGTTACTAATTGAGTGGTTTGATTTTGTGTTGGACGGTCAAAATTAGAGTACAAAAGTTAGTGATTTTACACAATTTAAACTTAACTGGTGTACAACATCAATGAAAATAATATTTATTAGATGGAAATCCGATGCAGCCGTGCTAGTTTACAACGATGTTAGTATTAAGTAAAAATGTGGTGGTTTTATCCAATATAATGATGGTTTTACGCAAAAATGAATGTGTTATTTATATGAGACACATGTCACTTAATGGTCGGTTAATAAAATTCAATATTACATAGTTTTAAGTGACTGTAAATTGTCTGACAGCCTTGGATATTATTCCAGATTTTTTATTAAAATTTAGAATTTTTATACCTAATCAATTTATTTTTTAATTTTTAGAAAAAAATCCAGAAAGGGCTCTGAACTATCACCGCTTACTCAATTGCGGTCTGAACTACCATGATTTCCAAAAAAAGTGCAATTAAAAAAAAATTGGACACATTTTAAATGATGCTTAAGATCAGTTTGTTAGATTTCTTAAATATAATAAATCTTATTAAATTTGTTGAGGATTATGAATAATTGAGTATGAAAAGAAGTCGTTTGTTTTATGTGCGCAAAATGATATTATTTATTTTGAAAACAAAACAACGTAATTTTCGCATATGAATTTAATTCTTGTGATAATATTAGATTAGGAGTATACGATAAATTTTATTTTTGAAAATCATTCCCTTTTTTTTCACCGCATCATTGTTGAAAATCATGGTAGTTCGGATCGCAATTGGGTAAGTGATGATAATTTAGAACTCCCTTAAAATTTTTCTCTTTTTTTTTTATGGATAAACAACTGTCCCCACAGCCCACCCAATTATGTCGCTGCTGCTCTGAACATGACAATGAGAAGCTGTTGTCTGACATATTTTTTAACTGTGCGACGCATTAAAATGTCAATTTTTTTTTTATCACCAAATATAAATTGACATGCATCATTTTAATTGATGGCTCCGTGTTAGCAATGTTCATAATCAACATGGTAGACTATGTCAGTTCAGAATCACTCCTCATTTGTATATTAGTGTTTGATTAGGCCACAGTGCCACACACTCGCTTAATTATGTTATGCCTTAACGTTAACGACCTTTGATAATGAGTGTCATTGTCGAATAATCATAATTAAGTAGATCTTGTTCGAGCGACAGACGTCACATAAAAGCACTATTATGCCAAATATAACATTTAATTAAATATCATCACACCAAACAAAACGTGACACGCCAATAATACTTTCGGTAAAAGGAACTACACTACCAAAAACTTTACAAATTTTATGTTCGAGTTCTGTTGCTATTAGAAAAATGGGATAAAATATAAAATGAGCTATGAACTATCACCACTTATTTAAAGGGTGCGATGAAAATTTATCATTACATTCATAACCTAATATTATTGTAAGATTTAGATTTTTGTGCGAAAATTACGTCGTTTGGTTATCAAAATAAATTATATCATTTTGCGTACATAAAGAAAATGACGTCTTTTGATAACAAATGACGTAATTTTCGCACACAAATCTAAGTCCTATAATAATATTAGGTTTGAAATGTAATCGTAAATTTTAATTTAGAAAATCAGTCCAATTTTTTTTTCATTGCACCATTTTTGAAAATCGTGGTAGTTCTGACCGCAATTGGGTAAGCGATGATAGTTCATGGCCTCTTTTGAGTTTTTCCCCTAGAAAAATTGTCTCATAAATTGGAGTGTGCTTTGGGATTTTTTTTTTAATTTTTCTAATCTCGTTATTTAATTTTGACTCTATCATATTTGAGTTTTTTTTTATATTTATCTCATTTGAAAAAATCACGAATGACATTATCAGTTTATTTAAAAAATTCGGAATATCATCCCAATTTGATGTATTGAGAGACATGCATGACCTCAATGACTATAATCGAGAATAGCATTCTTGACTTTCTTAAACAAACGATCAGTCATTCGTAATTTTGTAAGCTGAGGCAAATCGAAATAGAATATTCTAATATGGTAATATTAAAATTAAATAATAGGATAAGTACTAATTAGAAAAAGAATTTGGGCTTGGCCTACATTTTTATAACAGACCAGAACAAAGTCAAATTAAATCAAACTCATAATTCACAAAGTTGGTGTTCATATTAATTTTTTATATTTTTTAAAAATTAAATATTTTATTTATTACATGATTAAGGTGAATATTTGTTCAATAGAAAATTCCCGTGTTCGTGCTCATTTAGTGACGTATGTCGCATGTGCTTCTAATAAACATTGAATCATACTAATTTTAATTAATGTTAAAAATTAAAAATAAATAAATAAATTTAATTTGTTTTATAATGTTTTTTATTAAAGTTTTATTAAATTATCTATTTTAAGGAGGGTTGGATTTTTTTTAATTTTAGCCCATATTGAATCATAAATTGAATTATTTACTCTCTTTTATCTTCTCATATTTGTTGTTTAAATTTATGTACATTAACTTTTACGTAAATTTTTTAATGTTTACATAATACAGTAATATTATATAATATGTATTGAAATAAAAGTTAAAATATTATATTAATACTCATTATTATGATATTTATTATATTGTTTATATAAAAAACTATCCTTCAAAGATTTAAAACAATCAACGCTTGCATAAACCGTATTCAAGAGAGACAAGTGTATGTTTCAGTTTCATTCGATTTTTAATAAATTTCTAAATCAAACTATTTGAAAATTTTATAATCATAATAAATCATCAGCTTTAAAAAAATCAAACCGAATCAAATCATGAGGATGATTCAGTTCAGTTCGATTTAGTTTTTTTCATAAACCTTATTTATTATTGTATTTAATAAATAGAAAATTCTGTATTAATTTATATAATATATTCGATTAAGTGTATACACATGATATATAATGAAATAATTTGACTTGAATCAGCTCCGTTTAAAAAATAAAATTCAAACCGAACCATTAATTATCAATTTTTCAACTATAAACAAACCATATTATTCTGAATTAAAACGAATCATCAATTCGTTTCAATTGGTTCGATTCATCAACTAGTTACCCTAAATGAAAAGAAAATAATACGTCGTCGGTTCGGGCTCCACCACCTTGTCCGAGCGGGAGGAAACCAAAGCAAACGAGCAACCCGACAACCAGAACCCAGAAAGCCGCCGCCGCGATGGACTTCGACGGCGCCGCGCCGGACCAATGGAGCCGCGAGCTCTCATCCTACGCCGACCGCCTCGGCTCCCTCGACAAGCCCGACCTCATCCCGCTCGACGAATTCTACCGCAACGAGCTCCCGGCGCTGATCCACGCCCGAAGCCCTAACCCCCACATCACCGCCCCCGAGCTCGTCGAGCTGATGAAATGGAAGCTCGCCAGAGGCAAATGGAGGTAATCTTTTTCACCTCTCGTCCCTCAACTTCAACTTTCAGTCGTTCGATTCGGTGAATTTGCGTGATTTTTTTTCGAATTTTTGCAGGCCGAGGTTGCTGGATTTTGTGTCGTCGTTGGACGGTGAGGCGGTGGTATCGGCGTCGAGGAAGGCGTTCGAAGCTCTCCCGGATGTCTCGAGGGCTGTTACGGAGCTGACGGTGCTGAAGGGGGTTGGCCCTGCTACTGCTGTTCTGGCTGCTTACGCTCCTGGGGTTGCTCCTTTCATGTCTGATGAGGTGAAGTTTCTGGGATTTTTTTCCACACAAAAAATTCTCTGACATTTTGGTTAAAATGATTTTTAAGTGTAGAATTGTTGGATCCACACTCAAAACCAATTGACAATGAGTGGGGGAGCCCAACTATATATAAGGATCAATTTAGAGCCTTCACTGGGCGATGTGGGATAATACCACTTAATATGCTCAACACTCCCCCTCACTTGCGAGGACCTTTGTTAACCTCGACAAGTGGGACCTCGTGCGGACCTAGTTAACCGTCACGGGCATGTTCTAAGAGTGCGGCCAAAACCCGCTCTGATACCATGTAGAATTGTTGGATCCACACTCAAAACCAATTGGCAATGAGTGGGGGAGCCCAACTATATATAAGGATCAATTTAGAGCCTTCACTGGGCGATGTGGGATAATACCACTTAATATGCTTAACATTAAGGTTTTTGAATCATTTTCTTAGTTGTTTTAGGGTTTTAAGAATTCTTATGAAAACCATCTTTTTGCTTCGATCCCTATTATTTGTGCATCCGGAACCGCAAAAATGCCTGTGATATTCATGAGGCTTTTCGCACTGAATTGCGAGAATTGAATTATAAAGACCTCGTATCGTCTTCGCCCTCTTCATTTACGCCTGATTTTCGCATTTCCCAAATATGAAAATTTATATGCTCGTTGCGGATCAGAACTGCGAAAAGATTCATGCACACACATGTGTTTTATTGCAATTGCGGAGTACAAAAATCATGCGCATTTTCACAGGTCATGAATTGTGAAAATGGTAGTATGAAAAAAAAAAACCAAGTGGAAATGCACAAATGATAGAGAACAAAGGAAAAATGATGATTTTGATATAAAAATTGGGTTAAAGGCTTTGTGCTTTTCAGAGTTTCAAGGTTTTTATATTCTTCATGACATGCATTGCTTTGATTTTGGCTGAAGGCGATGGTGGCGTCCCTGGGGAACGCTAAAGACTACACGTTGAAGCAGTACGTTAAGTTTGCGAGTAAGCTGCAGGGGAAGGCGAAGGTTGCGTCTGTTAATAAGTTCTTGACTCGAATGATTAGTTATTATTATGTTCCTTGGCGGAATACGAAGATTTCATCGTTCACGCAACATTGTTAAACTATGAGAAAGAAACGATTCGGAAATAATATTATGTTTGGGCGTCGGAAGAAGGCTAGAATTACGTCTCAGCTTGCGGTTGATTAGACCTGTGAATTATGACTGAGAAGCTGTACTAATTTACTGTCTTGCTTTGAGTTTTGCAGGAGCTGAGCTCACACGAGAAAACCTTCACCCCATCTGACGTCGAACGAGCCCTCTGGTCGGCCGCCATCGGCGCAGAGCTTAGTTCTCCAGCTCGTGATCGTGACTCCAGCGTCAAATCCAGCAAATCATCCAAGAGGAAGAGAAAGTAGCCGAAGTGCTGATCCGGTTCAAGCTAACCCGGTAATTCGAAGTTATCTCCTTGTGTGAGTTGCTCTTGCAAGTCCTTTCTTAATGGACATCCAAATGTTGCAGATTTTCCATCTGTCAGATTTTTTATTTCCCAAATCTTCAGCTACAGGTAGATGATGCCCCATTAATCTGACAAACCAATTTTTATTTTCAGCCTATTTATAACCATTTTGAGATGTGGACACGCTGTGGAATTTAACAGATAACATCTTTTGAAATGGAATAAAATGCTGGGCAAACTAAATTTTTATCGTGACTGGTAAAAAATTCTAGCATAAATTTTCTACATTTTGTGGAGCATTACTATATATTGTCCAGACCAAAATGGCAGTCCTGACTCCCAACCAATCTCGTACATTAAACAGCATTCTTAAGTCACAACTATCAGAAAAGAAATTTCCATCACTCCCTAACAATTTCTAAATAAAAGAGTTTAGAATCATTTTGCTTAGGGAAAAAATCCAAAAGGAATCTGACTATCACCGCATACCCAATTGCGGTCAGAACTACCATGATTTCCAAAAAGGGTGCGACGAAAAAAAAAAAATTGGACTGATTTCTAAATTAAAATTTATCATTACATTCCAAACATAATATTAGTATAAGACTTAAATTTGTGTGCGAAAATTACATCATTTGGTTATCAAAAAACGTCGTTTTCTTTATTTGCGCAAACAATATAAATTTTTTTTAATAACCAAACGACGTAAATTTTACACACAAATCTAAATCTTATAATTATATTAGGTAAGGAATGTAATAGTAAATTTTAATTTAGAAAATCAGTCAATTTTTTTTTTCATCGCACCCTTTTTAGAAATCGTGGTAGTTCTAACCGCAATTGGGTAAGCAGTGATAGTTCAGAGCCCTTTTTAGGTTTTATCCCTTTTACTTATTGAGTGAGAGAAACTGAATGATACTTAAAAGATGATTATGCATGCAACGATCCTCAAGTTCTCCAAATCATATTAGACAGTCCAACCTCATTCTTTAATATAAAAATGTGATACCAGTTTACCAAGTTGGGTCAGATTCACTTACAAAATGTCACACATTGAATTAGAAAAGATAGACAATTTATATTATATTACATTATATTATTGGATTATAAATTATAGGGTAAATTACAAATACATTACCTGTATTTTCACCTGATTTCAAATCAGGTACCGTACTTTGTAATTTTTCAATTCAAGTACTCTAAGACTAATTTTGAAACTAAAAAAACACTATAATTCATTTTATTGAATGTGACACTAAATTATAAATCTAAACTTGTGAATAACGATAGAAATACACTCAAGTATGAGCATACTAGAAAATTCAACACAAGTTGCATTCCAAAGTGGTACCTTCCACTAGAAAAGAAAGCAAGACATTAAAAAAAAACTCCAAAACTCATTTTGTAGCAACCAAAGACAACAAAGAATCTCAACTCCTTACCAACAAGTAAAGACTGAAAGAAGAAAGACAGTGTGGTTGCAGAATATGACTGAAAACAATTTCTGTAAAATATTATGAATATGGGATGGATCAGAGTCCTGGCTTGGATTTCTCAGAAGAGAAATATAATGAGCGCTCGGTGTAATCAGCTTCGATCATCTGGGGAAATACTCATCACATCCAACTCAAACTCATAATCAAGTTCCAGATTTTTGAAAACAAAACAAACTTTGAAATAAAAAATAATAATTTAATTGAAGATTGGATCAGATATCTGGCTTAGATTTCTCAGAAAGAGAAAATTTGTAGCACAGTATAATCAGCTTCGATCATCTGGGGAAATAATCCTCACTTCCAAATCCACTACTCAAGAATGGTTTCAAATCAATAATTAGAAATTGCAAAAAAACTATTCAAATTTGATTTCACAAACTTTGGAGGCTTGCGTAACCCTAATCTCTGGACCAAGACAAATTAGGGCTTTAAAAACCGCCCATATTCCATTTCGAGAAGCAACGTATAGCAAAGCACACACTGATTCGAATTGCCTTGCATTATCACAATTCAAACTCCTCGAAGCTCAACAAAAGATGGAAATCAAGCAAATCACAACACTTTGACAACAATTCAAATCAGGGGGTGAAGGTAACGATTGAAGCTCATATTCTATGGGTGTATTCGGTAGTCTGTCAGGCCCGCGGGCGAGTCAGTACGAGGAATTTTTCATAATCACGGCAACAAATCGAATCGCGGAAACCTCTAAATTGAAAACGGTTGAGCTACAACAAATTGAAATACGACGATAACTGATCAACAGAAGCAGCCAAAATGGCTTGAGACGAGACGAGGTGCGAATTTGAGATGCCGTTGTGTACTGAAGAGCGGCAGAGAGGCACGATTCGTAGGTGAAGAAGAGTTGGAGCTAAAAATTTATATCGAAGAAATTGCGGTCCCACATAAACCCTAATTCCCAAATTAGGGTCGACGACTGGGATGGGAATTGCAAAGCGGGGCTGGAGAGTTGGGCCGGTTTAATGGGCCTCATGGTGATTTAGTGGGCTTTGTTGTACTATGGGCGCAAGTTTTGGGCCCGATAATTAACTACACCATTCCGAACTTTTAGAGGGGTATAAAATATAAGAATTTTTTTTTGACTATAATGTTATTTAATATTAATTATATTTAATTTATTAGTTACAATTGATTTTACGATTTTTGAATAATTATATTTAATATTTACACCTTTCCTGTGGATTTTCAGGTCTAGTGTTGGTTAATAGCGCACGGACAAGTAGCTCTAATAAGTTGTCCCCGGCATGGACCATGTCTTCAACTTCACCTCAATGATTAATGTTGTTGCTATCACTCTTAGTAGCAAACAAGCTAAGTTGGTGCTAGGTCTGGCCATCAAATTGATTAAGTCTTAGATTTCGGATTCGAATCCTGACTATTTCGACATGACAAAGCGTCAAGTCAAGTCTGTGAAATAAATAGAAGGAAGGTCTTAGCACAAGAGTCTATATGGAAGCCCTTCTTTAAAATTTTTACCGCACAACATACATAAGAGTTGGAATGTTTGAATGGTTAAATATTTAGTCATTTAAATAAAATTAATAATTTAAATTTTTAGATTTTTGTTACGAGTATAATATAATATGAGTGAATTCCTTTATTCTTCACCTAAACATTTTTTCAAACGAACTTTTAGCTCAACAAACTCTAGTTTATTTGGAGAAATGACACATGCTTCTCATCAGCAATTATTTCAATATTCAAGTGGCATGTGTTGGACGTTCTTTTTTTGTAAGTGTGTTACGCCACTCTCCCTTGAATCGGTTGCGTGACCTACACCTTTTTTATTTCTCTCGAACTCTCAGATTCAGCCAAATCACTCGCACTTATCACTCATTGATCGTTCTGCGACTTCTCTAAGACTTAGGCTCTCTGATCCTCCCAAATCACTCACACTTATGTGATGCACACTCATCACTCATTGATCGTTTTGCAAATTCTCTAAGACTTAGACATGCCCATATCGCATTTCGTTGGCAAATCTACAATGAAGGGGTCAAATATTTTAATTGAATATATATTGTTTCTTTTATTTTGATAAAACACTTAATCCATCAATGAGTCTCACATTTTTGCTCTTATGATATTTGTCGCACTATTGGCTCCTATACTATACGTGAACTTTTTCTAACTCGAAGGATTACACTTTCTATGTGACTTACAAATTTTCACATAATATTGTTCGATAAATTAACTTTAATGTATTTACTAACACTACCAAATTATATACGAATTTCGGTCTCTTTCGATGATATTTTAAAACAAGATTGGAAAATTTTCGTAAAATGGTCGAATGCGACAATCATTCTCTCTATATTTGGCTGAACACTCGGTAAAAACTTCCGCCTTGTTTCCGACTAGTTTTAGCCATTTCAATACATGGCCAAAATATGGTTTGGAATTTGACTGATTTTTTATATTTCTCCACCGCATGTCTACCAACACCCCCTTGCGCGAAGTTCCCCCGTATTGAGGTCTCAATCGCTGAGACCGCCGCTTACACTGATGCCCCCCTTTGCCAATCGATTAAAGGCTTAGGTCGATTCCTTTTAAGATATATCACTATAAGATTTTTGTGGATTTGATAGTTGTTTGTGATTTAGTGTTGTCGTGGATTTGTGTGTTGAGGAACGGAGGTATCGCGTCAACGCCTTGAGTCGAAGCAACAAGTGGCCAAAGGCGCTTCCCGCCAAAACCGTCGCTTCCATACCGCTTTCGATAAGAATAGTTCATCGTTTTGCATTTAGAAGCACATGGGGCATAAAATGTAGAGTTTAGCCTATTAGATAAAAATATCTATTGGGATTATCTTAGTTTATGATTGAGCTTTCTATGTGTGTTAGATTAGAATCTGATCATAGTTTAATTATTTGATTATGATGAGCAAAGTCTTTATTTCCAAGTTGATGCATTTAATGCGTGTAGCTGATTGGTCAAACCTTATGAGAGTTTGACCTTACAATCACATGGAATATTACAGCGACTTGAAAAAAAAGACATTTGATTCCTCATGATCAAATATTAAAAAATGACCAGTCTTAACTCAAGTCACATAATAAGAAACTCGAACATTAAATTAGGGACACCACGCATCACCATCACTTGTCTAAAGTTGAACTCAACATTTTATGTATCAATGTGCTCCTACCATTAAGAAATTCATCACTTGAACAAGCCCTCTGCCACTCCTCCCCCGAGGCCCCCACACCTCTAACTGAAGCTCCTGTAGCGCTTAATGAGGAGTTTATCCAGTTTTACTGTTAGAGGCTCACAATGACTGAAAATATAGAGTTTGATTTATAAGTTAAAAAAATGACGATTTGTGGTTATCTAAGTTTTTGATGGAGTTTGCTTTGTGTCGCGAGTTAGAAATTGTTCACAGTTTAAATATTTGATTATGAGTAACTACATGTCTATTTCAGCACCAATGTACTTGCTGCATAGAGTTTTGAGTTCAAACCTCATAAGAGTTTTATATCACACGGAATAACACATCGGTTTGAAAACATAGACTTCTAATCAAACACCTAAATGTGACATGGTTTTAACCCGGGTCACATAGCGAAATCAGACATTGACTTGAGCACACATCATTCATCGCCATTTTTTCTATAATGTTGCACTTTCCATTTTTCAACCTCTGTGGACGTTCGACATCACTAAAGTCAGACATTCAATCTATGAACATCTTACACATTTGAGCTGAATCTACATCATAGTTGCAATTTATATATTTTTAATTTAAAATCATTTTTGATGTTTCAAAATTGGACAATTTTTAATTTTTTAATTTTTTAAAAAATAGCCGAAAATTAACAGAAACATGGTCGGAAAAGACAATAACCTTAAAATGGTCAAAATATGGTTGCAAAATATCAAATGGAACAATTTAGTCAGTATAATGATCAAAACATCTGCCCGATCAAATTGACTGAAAAGTGGCCGATATGCATTCGAAAATTTTAACCGGAAAGTTATTGTAAATATGTCACAAAATTTATCACCAATGCTTTTCTTATCATAATATTTTTTTTGCTAGGAAACCATTAAAATTCGTTTCTCATCGATTTTCCAGCCAAAATAATGTAAAAAAAAACAACTTATTTTCTTAATGAAATGACGTGGGGCATTTTCTCATAAAATTTAATGATATAAAGTTTTCATCATCAATACTAAAATTAATCCAACCATGTCGAGCACAAATACTACTTCCAACCTTAAGCAAGTGACAATTTGCTGCTGCAAAACTTTGCTTGTTAGAACGAATGAACGACCAAAATCAATCAATCGAAAAATTGGAGGAAACAACAATAATAAATTTTTTCCGTAACGGTTGGTGGGACGTGTGTGACAGCACTTGAAATTAAATATTAATTAATCCAAATTAAATGTAAATTAATCCAACCTTCCTAATTAGCCCAATAAGTGCCCTTAAACCAGCCTAGCAAGTAATCCCTATTTCGGCAAGTTGCTGTTGTGGATGGTGATTGATAAACCAACCCTCCAAAATGGTTTGATTTGGTGTTATATTTTTCAAAAATTGAACCAAACCGATCAAATCGAACCACTGCATTAATTTTATATTAATTAAGTTACTATATTACGTGAATGATATATTTTTTTTATTTTATATTACTATTTTATATCTTTTTAAAATGAAAGTGAATATTTTTTTGGTGTGGAAAGTATTAAAATAAAATATAAATTATTTTTAATTCTTGTATTTTGACATCAAGGGGTACGTGATCATTCGTTAAACTTAAAATTCATTTTTATATTGACCGCAAAATCCTTTCATTTGTAGATTGCATTATAAACTGATCTTAGTATTTATTTAAATTTTACAGATGAAAAATATACGTTCATAATGTCAGGATAAATGACTTTAAAATTATGAACTTTTTGATTATTTCACAAGCATATGTTAGAAAATGTTTTTTATGAACATTTTATTCTAAGTTTTTACAATGACAAACATATTCTGATTTTTTTTTAATTTGTCCTCATCCACTATTTAATTTTGATTATACTTTAAATGGCTATTAAATTTCGATTTTGTCCCACTTTATAAAATCGGGAATGGTATTGGCCGTTTGCTTAAAGAAAATTGGAAATGTCATCTCCGATTTGTCTGAAGATGTCTTGCACATGTATGCCATCACAACAAACAGTGAATGTCATTTCTGATTTTTTTTTTAAAAAATAAATCGCCAATGTCATTTCCGATTTTGTAAAATGGGGCAAAACCGAAATAGAATAGCCTAGTAGGATAGAATCAAAATTAAATAGTGTAATGAGGGTAAACTGGACCATAAATCACATATTCCTTAATTTTCTTTGAAATAAAACAGGAAAATACTTGAACTAATCGTATAGAAGTGAATCACAAGGTTTAATTCAGTTTAATTTTTAAAAGGGGAAAAACTCAAAAGGGGCCCTGAACTACCACCACTTACTCAATTGCAGTCAGAACTACCACGATTTCCAAAAAGGGTGCGATGAAAAAAAAATTGGACTGATTTTTTAAAATAAAATTCACCATTATATTTCAAAACTAATATTATTATAAAACTTAGATTTGTGTTTGAAAATTATGTCAGTTGGTTATCAAAAGACGTCGTTATCTTTAGGTGCACAAAACAATATAATTTATTTTGATAACCAAACGACATAATTTTCGTACACAAATCTAAATCTTGTAATAATATTAGTTTAGGAATGTAATGGTAAATTTTATTTTAGAAAATCAGTTCAATTTTTTTTTCATCGCACCTTTTTTGGAAATATTGGTAGTTCTGACCGCAATTGGGTAAGTGGTGATAGTTCAGGGCCCCTTTTGGGTTTTATCCCTTTTTAAAAAGTATACCTGTCTAAATTTATTTCAATTTTTCTAAGTAGTTAATGATAATTTAATTTAACTTCTCAAAAATTGAATTCAACCAAATCAAATCATTACTTCTTCCTCATCTGTCCTCTTTTATTTATGGCTTAATCAAAATGTCCATTTTTATCAGTCACTTAACAATCCAATTACATAATTAATAATGTCACCATCTTCTTAAAAGTCAAACATCATTGACTCCATTATCAGAATATATAAATAACTTTCTCTGACATCAATACTTCAAGCAATCCTAAAATTTAAACAAAATTTAAAAAGAATATATTCAATATTTACCTAATAATATGTTTAGCAAATAGCATTAAATATCTCTTTAACCTATTCAAATTAATTTTGAACGGTTATATTTAATGAAGTATAAAATATAGCATTTTGAATTTTAGGGAAAAAAATATATCTAACTAGTGTAGCTTTTTAGCTACAAGTTTTCTTCAATCCTTGTAAGTTGTATTATTTATCCATGTCCCTTTTGGAATGTCATCATCATTCTCACGTCGCCAACTTCGGTCATCACTTGTCGTCCCCCTTAAATGCTTGCATCTATTTATGCAAACAAAATCCTAAAACCTAGGCACAACCTCCTAAGAATCTAATCTCATTCTAGAGAGTTTATTAAAACTTGAGAGTTAGTTGTGAGTTGTCTACTAGCTGTCCGGCATGGATGCTGATCATTCTTCGCAGCGGTTCGTGCCTTTTTCGTGGGAAAACAGGCCGGGGGTGAGCAAGGTCGTAGCGCGTGGCAGCGACGAGAAGGAGGGAGCGGGGGAACAAGGACATCAATACCTAGTTGCACTAAAACTCCCGCCGCCTCCTTGCCCGCAATCATCCGACAAACATAGTCTAATCAAGATGGTGCATCGGGGCGAGCCCGCCTTCGGGCGACGGCAGGTGAGGAGCTCGAGCAAGAGACGGTTTAGGATTGAAGATGATCCATTTCTCATGGCGTACAAGGAGTGCACGAAAACGAGCCAGGCCCATATGAAGAAGATGTCGTCCAAAGAGTCTTCAACATCGGTCAAAACGGTATTAGGGTATTTTTCGTGCAGGACCTCTTCGTGCTACGTCCGAGACAATAGCACGGTGAGGATCCTCGGACCTCAGCCTGGATCAACTCTCGCCCTCAGACACCAATGATCTATACGTAGATTGAAATTTGGTGCAACCAAATTAAAAGCATCGTAAAATTGTCAATGTCTCATGAAAAATTGAAATGCCATCAATAATCCAATTATTATATACTTGTCACTAAAGAATTAGCTATTAATAGTAATGATGTTACAACACGAAAAATATGCATTTTGATTATCACAATCGTGATAAATATATGTTCATGAAAGAGTATTTTTATTGAAGGTTCATGAAAGAGTTCCATGTCAAATTTACTTTGAAATTTTAACTCGATTTGGGGAATGGTTTTTTTTTTTACGGCAATGAAATGATTAATGTCTGATTTATTAAAGTTGGTGGAGGTATTATTTACAAATTGAAATTGTTAAGTAAAAATAAAAGTTGATAAATAAATTTTTAATTAAATGGTAAATAAAAAGGACATAGGGAGTATTATACTATTTAAAAATTCAAGCAAATTGTTTAAATATTTGTTAATTTTTTTATTAATGATGTTTATTTTGGACAAAAGCACTCTCATAAGTAGTTATTATTGTTTATGCTGCTTAAAAAAGAATTACCAGTACTTCACATAAGAGATTAGACTATGCTTATTTTAAAATTCGATGCCGCTTCATAAGCGCTGTGTATTCAAGCGCTTTAATAAGTAAGGGTTTAACATTGTATAAGATGGACACATTAGGTGGTGTTCAACATCGTATAATGTATATACTCTAGATGATGATTATAGATAAAAAAAAACATCGTCTAAAGTGTAGAACAAACAACAATAACTTTATATACTAACCGTTGTCTCTATTTTAAATATTTAGACAATGCTAATGGAAAAATGACATCTAATCACACACTTTAGATGACGCTTGTTATGCATAAGAGCCGTCATATCAGTAGTGGCGGAAAAGGAAATTTGTATTGGGGGTACACAAATTTTTTTAAGCTGTATCAAATACAGAAATAAAAAATATAATATTTTTTAAGCTTAATTGGGGGTACAAAATTTTTTTTGAACTGATTGGGGGTACAAAAATAAGAAATATAATATTTTTAGGCTTAATTGAGGATACAAAAATTAATTTTTTTATTTTTTAGGAGTATAAGTAAAAATCGATAAACCGATGAATAGAATCAAAATGAATCGAACCGATAGATTCGATTCAGTTTGGAATGTTAGTGGTTTAGTTACGGTTTCAAATTTTGAAAAACCGATGACTAATGGTTTGCTTCGGTTTTTAATTTTTTAAAACGAACTGATCCAAACCGAATAAAATTAGGATTTTATATGAAAAATCTCCTATTTAGTAGTTAAATTAGTCAATAAAGTTCATCAAAAGAAATTAACTGAACCGAATCGAACTATGTGGTTTGATTTAGTTTGGTTTTTTAAAACTAGCAGTTTGGTTCGATTTCAAATTTCGGAATCCGATCACCGATTTTTTGGTTTGATTTTTAATTAAAAACCGAACCGAATCATTACACCCCTAATTTTTACATTAAAATAGGAACAATTTGGTCGGGATCTAAGTGGACAGATGTCTCCACTCTCCACCCAGTAGAACCACTCGTGCGTCATATTATTTATTTTATTTAAAACAACTTCATGGTTATATTTTCGGTCACACTAATTCAGTCAAAGAGAAAAAATTCTATTAAAAAAATTGCAAACTAGAATATAGCCAATTTTTTAAAACAAAAAAATATTTTAAAAATATGTAAACCTGTTAGACAAGAAACTAGTATGCATTACAGATTCGCCACTCTAGATTGATAATACATCCAATAATAAACAACATAAAATTTTATTACAATGGAATATATAAAAGATTGTATGCTAAAAGAATATATTTACAAATTTGCTATCTTTACAATTTTCAAATTCGTTATGCAAAGTAAAATAAGGATATAAAACTTGTAAATAGTCTTATCGCGCAAAGCTTGTTGTTGGAGGACTTCATCAAATTTTGAACATGCAACATTTACCAAATTAAACAGTCAGAGTGATCATAATCTTTAAGATGTTATTAAATTTTAATTATTTTATGAAGAAAATTTTATTGTAATAATTGTTTTTGAGAAGCTACAAAACTAACATTAATGATACACTATTAATAAATACAACATATCAAGTGTTTGAGTTTTCGTGGTAGCAATATTTCAAAAAAGTATAATAAATGTATGAATCACATTATTATTTTTATATAATATTCTCCTTTATTGCAAACCTTTTTCACACCATATTATAACTTGCTAGAGATTAATAAGAAGCAGTGAAATTTATGCATGTTCCAAACTAAAACAAAATTAAAATTGATAAAAATAATTTTTTTAGTATTCACCTTGCAATATTCTAATATTATTTCTAACTCTTTCCACTTATCTCCACGACCATCATCTTTAAAAATAGTCTCTAATATTGTTGTAGTTATTTAAGTCAGCAATTTGGCCTGTAATTAATCTCCTTATGATTTATCTGTCACTTGATTCTCAACATGACACTTTTCATTTACTTGAGATTTTTTTATTTACATCTTCATGAACCACGTCTGTCTTTAAATATTTCATGTGTCAGTCTTCACTCTCCTCATATCTGCTATTGGATTATGGCCATGATACTCTTTGGCCACTTGAGGTAGGATTCGTAAAAATCATTTTCTTAACACCGTCAAGAAAATAATGTTTACAATGATGTTTATAGGAAAACATCTCAGAGCAATAAAAAGTGTCCTGACAGGAAATCCAGCAGCAAATAAATAATAAAAAAAGTTATCACTGGGCAAAATCACTGTAACATAAATAATCACTGTGAGGGAAGTGATGACTGTCATAATGGAAACAAAACACTTAAAGATGGGTGAGATTGACAAAGATGTAAATAAAAAAAATTTGAAGTTACTAGGGAGTATCATGTTGAAAATGAGTTTTGAGTGACATCACAAAAAAATTTATTACTCAGCAAAAGTGCTAACTTAAATTATTAATAACAATTTGATTGTGAAATCATTTTTAAATATGATGGTCTCAAAGATATGTGGAACAAGTTGAGACTGACATCAGAATATTGTAAAGTTTGTACTGAAAAAATTTATTTTTATCAGTTCATTCTTAGCTAGAAATTTATATTTCATAACTGTTTTTTATGCACTAGTTTCACTGATTCTTGTCCACCTCAACCAAATTATAATATGACGAGAAGAAGGTAGGGAAAACGACAAGTAAAATTTTATATAAAAAATAATAATGTAAGTCATATATTTATTATTAATAAATAATAAGTGTTGCTTTTACAACTTCTCCAAACAATTTATTAGAAATGAGTTTTTTAATGAATCTGTTAAGATTTATTAACATTTTAAAAATAATAACTCTAGTTATTCAATTTAGTAAATTTTGCATGAGTTGAATAGTCATACATCCAACATCGCTGTGATTTCAAAGCTTAAACATAACAACATATCGTGCAAAATTCAGAATATATATATTATTACACAAACGATCTCTTATTCAGTATATTCAACCAACCAACCAACCAAACATATGTATTGTAGTTTATGATAGTCACATTCAATCATACCAAAATTATGAATTACAACATATATAAAAAAATTCTTTTGTGAAACTAAAACTCCATAAATGTACAATTGAAATAGAATGTTTGTGTACAAAACATCATCTCGGTGTATCATTGACATTAAAAACTAGGCATAAAAGAGTCGTGTGTGGCTTTGACTCATGAACTAAATATGATGTCTACCAAAATTATGAAATTCAAGTTGCCTCACAAAATTATTAGATGGGCTGAAATTCTTGCTTCAATCCTATATCGTCTTATTCTTCTAGACAGAAAATTTATCTTTTTTTAAAAAATTACATTTTTTGAAAAGAAACATCAAGGCTGTCCAAACTCACTTATCTAGGAGACCTGAGCTTGATTTTGTTTTCCATACACATAGATAATAAACATTAAAATCACAACTTTAATATAAACAATCCTCCATCAAATCTAATGTCGTCCAAAAACAACATTCCTCCACCCATCTCTTAATTTTTTTTTGTAATTAGTTATTCACATTTATGTAAACTAAACATATATGGGATGAAAAATTACATATATAGTTAATTATAAGGAATGGCGCCAGAATAATTATCTAGGATTTCGATTGAATTCGGGACACGACGAAGGTGGCATAGGATGACAGAAATGACAGCAGCAGACATTACAATGGTAGGCGGCAGGGGAAGACAACACAGAGAGGCGACAGGGGTGGAGATTGAGGAAGAAAAGAGAGAGAAAGAGAAGAAAGAAAAGGGGATCTGAGCTCCAATTTATTTTTCATTTTCGGGAAATATTCCGATCGATCATTTACGTCCATAAATTAAGTGAGATGGAAACTTGCCGGAAGTTTGACAGAAAAAAGGATATTTGTGTCGATGATGCGGCTTTTTTCTGCCAGTTTTCATTTGACAATGACATTTTGCCGCAAATAAATCAAATGGCCGAAAAATGACAAAAATATAGCAAAAAATATGACGACATAATTGTTCAGTTTTTGGCCAGTTTCTGAGCAACATTCGGTTAAACATTATTTGAAATAAAAAATACTCCTCGGGCTTTGCTTTGGTCGCAAAGGCGTCGGAAAGTGGCTTGATGTTTTCTGTCCACTTTCCGATCACATATTTTTTGGCCGCAAAATCCGTATTTTGGGTAGTGTCGCGCCTTATTCACTCCTTGAGAAGCTCGAGCATGTCTCTCTTCTCATATATGACGAGCGTTTCCTCACCTATGATCTCGACGTCTACATGTATGTATATGTTGTCTAATTGCTCAGTGTATGTTGTTCTAGGATGAATCAACTCTAGATTCCTCTTGATAACTAGTGCCAGAGATTGACTGACTCATCATTGAGTCAGTCTAGTAGCGTTCGATTGCCTAATGCATGACACACGCCACTAAGAAATGCATTATACGAATTGGGAAATCATCATTTAAAGTAATTGAATTTGTATACTTACTTGAATATCGAAATAGCATTGTTCCTTCGGCCTTGCCACAAAAATCTGCTCTTTATGCGCCTTGTAGAACATGAACAATGCACAGGTCATATCCGGTAAACACATAAAGTTGTCTAATTATCTATAACTATTTTAAGAAAAAAATAATAAATATAATTATTGAACACTTAGTATAATAAGAGATCAAATATTAACAGAGAAAATAAAAACAACAAAATTCTAACATTCTTGTTTAAAATGTTATGCTATTAATATCTTATTTAATAATTAAGACATAAGATACAAAAATTTATGTGACATATATCAATATATAAATAATTTAATTCAAAATCAAATACAGTATAAATTAGCATCACCCTTTGAAATTTATATCGCATTTTCCCTCGTGAAAGGAAAAAATAATACTCAAAAGCTCATTTTTTGCGGGATAAAAACATATTTTCCCACATAAAACTGTTGTTTTAATTAAAACAAATTAATTTTAATTTGTAATAATCACTTGCAATTTGCCACATATCTTGTAATATTATTAGCATTTTTATTTAATTTTTAATATACACCTTATTATACTAAAAAAAGAGGAAAAAATTCAAAAAGAGTCCTGAACTATCAACGGTTACCCAATTACGGTGAGAGCTACCACGATTTCTAAAAAGGGTGCGATGAAAAAAATTAGACTATTTTCTAAAACAAAATTCACCATTATATGGCAAAACTAACATTATTATAAGACTTAGATCTATGTATGAAAATTACATCATTTGATTATCAAAAGACGTCATTTTCTTTATATGCGCAAAATGATATAGTTTATTTTGATAACCAAACGACGTAATTTTTGCATATAAATTTAGGTCTTATAATAATATTATTTTAGGAATGTAATTGTAAATTTTATTTTAGAAAATTATTCCAATTTTTTTTTTCATCACACTCTTTTTGAAAATCGTGGTAGTTCTGACCACAATTAGGTAAGTGATGGTAGTTCAAAACCCTTTTGGGTAGGGATGTAACTATTCAGTTTGGTTCGGTTTTTGATAAAAAAAATCGAACTGTTGGTTATCGGTTTGAGAAATTTGAAACCGAACCGAACCACTAATCTTAAAAAACCAACCCGAATCAAACCACATGATTCAATTCGGTTCAGTTATTTTTTTTGATGAACTTTATTGATTAATTTAACTACTAAATAGTAGATTTTTCATATAAAATTCTAATTTTGTTCGGTTATGATCGATTCGGTTTGCGAAAAATTATAAACCGAACCAAATCATTATTCATTGGTTTTTCAAAATTTAAAACCGTAACCGAACCACTAACATTTCAAACCGAACCAAACCTTTCAGTTTGATTCGATTTGATTTAATTCGTCGATTTGTCGATTTTTATTTACACTCCTACTTTAGGTCCTAAAAAAAGCAAGACCACACCTTTTAAATATTAAAATAAAAATAAAAATAAAAATAAAAAACCCAAAATAACTGGGCCGTGTGACATGAATGGGCCGGCTCGTTAAACGAGTTCCACCCGCCTTCCTCAGTGAGTCGACTCGGCTCTCCCCTAGTCTAGGGTTCATTCCCAGCTCAGTCGAACTAAATCTCCTCCGTGCATTCCGAGCTATTCATCGTCCGCGCCGCCTCAGGTCAGATTCGCCGCTGCATTTCGTTTCCGGATGTTCAATTTTTTGCATTGGCGTACTGTCTATTTCTTTTTCGGAATGCTTTTTTGGTGCTTTTTGGTTGTATGAAATACGAAATTGCTCAAACTGTCGTTCGTTGGAGATGTGTATGTATCATATCGTTTCTAGCACTATTTACGTCGAGGATGTATGGTATTGATGGCGTCTGAGGTTGGTAGAAATAGGAGATTCAGGCTTAGGTTTAGTTAGATTGAAATCAGGTGTTCATCTTCCTTTCAAGCAAGCAATGATTATGATGAATCTGAGTATGGGATTGTGAAACTGCCGGAGTATAATAAGTTTATCTAAGTTTAAATCATGCAAGGATGTGCTCGAGGGAAAGTCTGCCAGTTATAGGTCGTGGTAAGTTTATTTGTGGAAGCGTGGGCTGGTTGATATTTATCTTTTACGGACTACAAAGCATGTTGCATTTCATGGAGGAAGTCTTTTATAGTGATTATTAGGTTGCAAATTGAGTTAAAGTGGCATTTCCTCCCATCTTATTGACAGGCTCTTTTTTTCAGTTATATAAGGAGCTTTCTATGCTGTGATTTAGAATGGCTAATAATCTGCCGCCATTTGGCTCACAGGTTAGCTCAACTTGAAATTGTTTGCAGTTTTTTTTTTCAGCATAGCTCTCCGTAAACTTTTTAATGCTAAAGTAGACAAGCCTTGTATTATAATTGGGAATCACGTTAATTGAGATGAAGATGTATGGTCTGAATGGTAGTTTACATAAATGTGTAGTAAATTCTATTAATAGCTTGTATGACAAATGACCTACATCTGCCTCTATGGACCTCTATATTGTTCGACACTTCATTAACTTGTTTCTAATAGTAAACGATTTAACTTGCTGAATTTGATTTTGAACCGACCCTTGCATGAAACCAAATTCTTACTGCATGACCATTGCTGGGGTTTTGAAGAGAATAAAGAAACAGCATTAGAAAATCAATCTACCAGTGCTAGATATGCAGAAATTTCAGTATTACATTTTGACCTGTATTTGATGTCACTCAACAAAGTCTTTTTTTGTTGTTGTGAAATAGCCATTGCGTCCTCCCGCCTCAGGCTCCCTTGGTCCTCAAAATTACGGCCCCCCTTTATCCATGCAAGTAAGTTTTTTAATTTGATACCAGTATTCTAAAATTATTTATTATATAAGATCACATGGAAAACCAAACTTTGCAGTTTCGGCCTGCAGTTCCTGCCCAACAAGGACAGCCTTTTATTCCATCTCAGTCACAACATTATGGGCAAAATGTCTATTCAACTGATATGCCTGTTGGGCAAAATCAAACCCATCAATTCACCCAAACAATGCAGCAATTTCCGGCGGCGCCTCATCCTCATGGTTATCCAATGCCTGCACCTAATGCATTTCCAAGTGCATATGTGCAACCAAATAGGCCCATCACACCAGGATCTATGCAGCCCCAACAAAGCAACCCTCAGTTTAATGGCAGTATGACCAGCTCGGGTGGTCCTGGACCGTATAATGTAAGTCTGTGTAATACGTGGCTTTTGTCTTTTGAAGATATCATAGGATATTTCTTACATTGTGTTTCTTTTGTGCAGTTTGTACCAGCTTCACATGGCCAGGCACCAGATAATGTTAATTCAGCTCCTTGGCCTACCTCTCAAATTCAGGGACCTTATGGGGAGCAAACATGGTTACCTGGTGGCCAGAATGTTGCAGCATCTCAACAGACTGTCTTTTCACCCGCAGTTGCTGCTTCTGTAGCCCCAGTGTGCACTCTTCTCTAAAGAAACCTTATTTATATTTCAAACCGTATTTGTTTTGCCTGTTTCAATCTGAAGTGCTCCAAAAGTTGTACTAAGAGTTGTCTATCACAGGTATCTAGTGCTCCAACTGCCTCGCCGCAATCTTCATCTGATTGGCAGGAGCATACAGCCACTGATGGGAGAAGGTAACTTTGGAAGTTTACTGCTTGTAACTTTCTGCTTAAAATTTAAATAATGTTTCAGCTATTTACTGCCATGCGCTTTTCCTGAAATTGTTGATGGATATTTCAGATATTACTATAATAGGAAGACAAAACAGTCCTCCTGGGAGAAGCCTTCAGAGTTGATGACACCAATTGAGGTGTGCCACTTGAGTTCATTGATGCTCTCTGTTGCAGCGTCTTCTTTTAATATTGTTGATTATAAGCTCTTTTGTTCTGGTCCATATTTCATGCATGGCATTGTAGACAGTGTTCCTAATTAGACATTGGCAACTGTAGTTGCAGCCATACACAAATCAAACAGAGTCATTTTATGTCAGTTCTCCTTTTCTTTGCTTGTCATTCCAATGGTTTAGACCCCCCTGCAAGTCCGGAGTATCTAATGAAATGCTTTATGCTCTCTTGGAAGGCTGGTTTGACCTTTTCAACGCAGGCAACAATTTATTGTTCAAATTCTGTTTGTAATTTAGAATTTGTTTTCCTTCAAAATAAAAATAAATGGATAACTTAAGCTTCCATTGAATAGTAGTTGCGAATATAAATATACAGCTGCTGGTCTTATTTTAGCATATCTGTGCTACTAGTTGATACATGTGGTATATAGGTGCATCCTATCTAGGCATTGCATTTCACTCTAGTGCTTGTGCTGAAAGTTGATTCAGAAGTTCAACATACTTTTAATGTGTTTGTTGCATTTGTAGTAGCCAATTAGTTTTAGGTACATGGCAATACTTATCTGCTACTTAGTGTACTTTTTTCCTTTAGTTTGGTTGTGGCTGTGTATGTGTATGTGATACTAGTCCACCTAATGGGCTCTGCAGGTACAGAGTCTTCTCAATCCTGAAAGGTATAATAGCTAACTCAATGGTGATTCACAAACAATCTATAGTACTGTCAAGTGTTTCTTTATATTGAAGGATCATTGGGGTTATGATCTTATTCTGTGTACTGAATTTTCTTTTATCCAGCTTTTACTTAATAACTGCAACATTATGCATCATGCTTTAACTCAATGTTGATATGGATTCGAGTTTACTTCTTTTGATCTGCGGAACCTTATTGTTTATGTTGACATCTCTCTATTTCCTTTACCCTGCTGACATATAAATCCCAACCACAACTCATAGCTATGAATAAGATTCAGATGCTTACCAGCAATGTTTTTATTTTTTTGTATAAAATGTCTGTGTGTTTAATCGTAAAGACACAACTGTCTTCGGTATTATTATCATCAATTCAGATCTTCAAATTGATGTATCTCTATGCACTAATTGCTGCCACTGCTGTCAAGGCAGTCGCTGATCGCGCTCTTTATATTTTTGGTCATTTGTCATTCTCCTCTAATAGAAGACCTTGTTGGTGCAAGTAGGAAAAATTTATTATCAAGTTGCCTCCGACTGTCCTTTGTAAATGCTTTATTATTCTAGCTTTTTATTGACCTTTGTCTGTACTTTCGATAGAGAGCTGATGCGTCAACTGATTGGAAAGAATTCAGCACCCCAGATGGAAAAAAGTGAGTAGTTCTGTCTTGGCTTTACTTGTACTAATATTATATGTTTTATACCGCGCTGTATCTACTTTCAATTTATATTTGGAATTTCTTTATGCAGGTATTACTATAACAAGGTCACAAAGCAATCCAAGTGGACAATTCCAGAAGAACTACAGGTTTTTGGCCATGCTTCAAAGCTACATCATTTAGTTCCGTGTCTCTTGTTTTGAGTCTGATTAGATTTTCATTTGGTTGCAGTTGGCTCGAGAAAAAGCTGAGAAAGAAGCTATCCATGACCCGCAATTACATGCTGCTAATACAGACCTGGCTGTCTCGGTCGGCACTCCTAAAGCAGTTGGCACCCCAAATTCTGTGATTAAATCTGAGGCAATGTCAAGCCCAATTCCAGTTTCCCCGGCTAGTACTAGTGAGCCTGCAGTTTCCGCAATATCAGTATCTCCAGTTGTGCCTACTGCTACTGCAGAAGTTCCTGTACTGGGTCAGTCATCATCTACAACTGCTATAGCATCGCCGTCTTCTATGTCTGCTGTTTCGGTAAACAATGGAGTTCACAATGTTCCGACAGTTGTGAAAATAGCACCAACGTACGAGTGATCTATGCTCTATTCATATTGCATTTTATTATAATAGGAAATATGATTTGATGTTGCTGAATGTTTGCAGCACAAGCAATGATAATGGGCCATCCCAAAGTGGTGTACTGGCAGTCAATGAAGCTACTGCCCGTGACATACAGGTTTGGCGTGATTAACTTGGTCGTTGACTGAGACCAGCCATTAATGTTAGCTGTCGAGGTTTTCAAAAGTTTTGTTATTTCTTGCTGGTGACCAGTGGTGGATATGTTACTGAACTGGTTGCGAAGTGAAGTTGATACATCTATAAAGAGTATCTAATCAAATGCGATTTTGATGCAGGAAGGCAATAAAGGAATGGCAGTTGCTGGAAAAGTAAATGTGACTCCAGTTGAGGAGAAGCCAAATGAGTCAGAGGCTTTACAATACCCCACAAAACAGGTATGTGTACTGGTTCAACTCTTATTATGTTGCGTTTTGCTACTCATGCTTCCCAACTGGTCTATTATGACACTATCTGCTATTTAGGAAGCAAAAACGGCTTTCAAAGCACTCCTGGAATCTGCAAAAGTTGAATCCGATTGGACTTGGGATCAAGCAATGCGGGTGATTGTCAATGATAAAAGATATGGTGCTCTGAGGACACTTGGAGAACGGAAGCAAGCATTCAATGAGGTAATAATGTCAGGGATCGTTCTGATGAAATTAATCGTGTTTTGACTAGGAATTTTGTAGCACTCTATTTGTATATTTTCTTGAATATGATCCCTACCTTCTGATATGATTCCCTTGTGCTGGAAGTGAGACTGCCTAATGTCAACATGATAAAATCGCTCTTATGAGTTAGTCTCCATATTCAGCCGTGTTCCTTTGTAAATGGCCTTGCTTTGCCTTTTTCCCTTTATATTCTTTTTTATATGAAAGTCACATGGACATGACAGTCTCCTTTTGACGTGTTAAATTGTTCAAGACATTCTTTTACATCAGTCTTACATTTTACCTCAAATTTCATAGTACTTGGGACAACGCAAGAAGATAGAAGCCGAAGAGAGGCGCATGAGGCAGAAAAAAGCACGGGAAGAATTCACGAAAATGCTGGAGGCATGCTCCACATGTTCGAATTATGTTTTTCCTGCTATGAATCTGGAATAATAAGCTGATCCTTTCTTTTGACTTCATTCTAGGAATGCCAAGAACTTGCTTCTTCTACTAGATGGAGGTGAATTTATTATAACTCGAGAACTCCTTCACAGCCTGTCTGCAGTAGTCCCTTAGATTTTTGAGGGCACATTCATCTCAAATAATGCGACCTTTTTGGAAAACAGAGATGCTATTGCTATGTTTGAAAATGATGAGCGATTCAAGGCTGTCGAACGGGTGAGAGATCGTGAAGACTTATTTGAGAATTACATGGTGGAACTTCAGAAAAAGGTAAAGATATCAGAGCTTTAAGCCACTTGCAGTTGCAGACTTCATTTTTCATCATGTCTTGTATTGCTGATTTACACTTTCAATTTTTTGTTTCATCCATGGATGTTTCGAGTAACTTTGTAATGTCAGTTTAATTATTCATTTATTTTGCAACTATTCAGGAAAAAGCTATGGCTCAAGAGAAACATAAACAAGATTTAGCTGACTTTAGGAAGTTCTTAGAATCCTGCGACTTCATAAAGGTCTGTATACATAATATTAGTTTTTCCCCTTCCCTGCTTTGAAAGCTAAATATTTCATATCCCATAATATATATTGAAGTGAATCATCTAGTGATCTTAATCTAGATACTTATCTTCGCATGTATGCTAATATCCTTATTTTTACACTTGTATGTTTGAATATGTACAGGTAACCAGCCAATGGCGTAGAGTTCAAGATAGACTGGAAGATGATGAACGGTGCTTGCGGCTCGAGAAAGTTGACCGTCTGTTGGTCTTTCAGGTGAGTGATTGTGTGAGCTGGCGCCTTTACTTTTCTACCATTGGTATGCTAAGATGTTCACTGTTGTGCCAGGATTACATTCGTGACTTGGAAGCGGAAGAGGAAGAACAAAAGAAGCTACAAAAGGTGGGTGTGATAAACCAAAACTAAATATTTTGATGAACTGAAGTCTTTCATTTATGTGTACCTGAAAATTCAGGAACAAATGAGGCGGGCAGAGCGCAAAAACCGTGACGCATTCCGTAAACTAATGGATGAACATGTTGCTTCTGGCACTCTTACAGCTAAAACACAATGGCGAGAATATTGCATGAAGGTATGCAAGCTGTTTCCATGGTGATGATTTAATTCCAAAAAATTGGTTCTTTTATATTGAACTTGCTCTAATGTGATGTGCTGAGCTCATCTGTCGATTGCCCATTATAGGTGAAAGAATCATTGCCTTATATGGCTGTGGCCTCAAACACCTCTGGTTCAACGCCTAAGGATCTTTTTGAAGATGTTTTAGAAGAACTGCAGGATAAGGTTGACTTTTTGTGGCCTAAGTGCTTTCTGTTGCTGCCAGTTAATTGTGTAGCCTCGTTGAGTTTTCTGGTTCACATAGGAACAACTACATGATCCCAAACATTGTGTTTCCAAGTCAAAGTTGCACTGCTACAGCAAAAAACATGGCCTGACTCGCACATCATGTTATTCTTGATAGCTTAGCCACTGTTGATCTAATTTTATTTATTTTTAGGGGATGAGATTTCATGAGTTTGCCTTCTGTGATTCTACATTTCAATAGCTTTGAGATGCATACTTTTTATTTTTCTGGTTCATTCTGTAGTTATTGTGGTTCCGAGTGATTTAATCATAGCGCCAAGCATACAGTAGCAATGATGAGATATTGTGGCCTGAAAGATAATTTGATTATCCATTTCTTAGGCAGTCATTTTCCCAGTGCTTTTGTCCTGAACATAGAATTTGGAACTGTGCATGTTCAGGACCTGTTGAATCTCGTTGTTTGTTTGGATAGAGCAGTTCGTATGTACTGAAAGGTAGAGTAAACTGTTATCTTATCAAAATAGTTGAGCAGGAACTGTCCGCTTTAGACTTCATTGGTACCTGTATTCATTTACCTTCCTCTAATAATATGTCAATCGCATTTATGCTTGCTGTTGCATCTTGTATTTTCTGCTTATATTTTTCTTTACCAGAAGTGAAGTTCTGTGGGTATATATTGTATTTTCTTTTTTGGTTCCCTTTGCAGTATCATGAAGACAAAACTCGTATTAAAGAGTTAACCAAGTCAGGAAAGGTACGATATAAAAAGTGTTTCCCCTTGTATCCTTAGAGCATATAAATGATGCTAATATCTTCTGGAATTCATGTTATCCAGCTTATTATCACGTCAACATGGACATTTGAAGATTTCAAGGAAGCTACTAAAGAGGATCTTGGTGCCCCTCCTATATCAGACATTAATCTAAAGGTGAATATCACTAAGCAATTGTAATTCAGATTTGGATTTGCTGTCACTGTGTGATTTACGTAAAAATTAGTGCAATATAGTCGGACTTACATCGTTATTTAAAGCTCGCATTTGAGGAGCTATTGGATAGAATCAAGGAAAAGGAAGAGAAAGAAGCTAAGAAGCGCCAGCACCTCGCGGATGACTTCACTAGAGTGTTGCGTACTAAGGTATGATAAAAGTTTGTTCATGTTAACTTCTCCATATGGCATAGGTGTATGATATTAAAATTGCTTTATCTACTGCAAATGTTGCAATGAACCCTTGGCATTGCAGGAAATCGTTGTGACTTGTAGCTGGGAGGAATGCAAACTTCTTGTGGAAGATAGCCAAGAGTACAGGTATTGTGAAAATGGATCCAGTGTATCTAACTGTGTAAAGTGTTTTGTAGACATGTCTTATAATTTACAAATATTGTGTCTTCCAGAGCAATATCGGATGAGGACACCAAGAAACAAATATTTGAAGAATACATTGCAAACTTGGAGGAGAAAGTGAAAGAGAAAGAGCTGAAGCGAGAGATGGATAAGGTTGGAGAGCAATCTGTGAGCTTTGAGCTGTGCATTGATGAAGTTGAAGTATGTGTTTTTTCAGTATTTACGTCATTTTGATAGGATGGCTGGTGTTTTGCAGGCGAAGAAAGAAAAAGAAAGGGAAGAGAAGGATAAGAGGAAGGAGAAAGAAAGAAAAGAGAAAGAACGGGAGCGCGAGAAAGATAAAGATACAGATGGGCATAAGAAAGACGACACTGACAGCGAAAATCACGTAGACAGCGGCCATAAGGAAGACAAGAAAAGAGACAAAGACAGAGATAGGAAGCACCGCAAACGGCGCCAGGGCTCTGCTGATGATGTTAGCTCCGACAGAGAGGAAACCAAGAAATCTCGCCGTCATGGTAGTGACAGAAAGAAATCCAGAAGGGTATGGATTACTCCAGATGAATTCCCAGTTGCCCATTCCCTCAAGTCAACTTAATCCCCTTAATGCTAATATACTAACAATCTACATCGTGCTTTGTAATGGATGGTTGCAGCACAACCACTCTGATTCAGACAGTGACAGTAAGCACAAAAGACACAAGCGAGACAAGGAATCATCTAGGAGACACGGTGGCCATGACGAGCTTGAAGATGGTGAGCTTGGCGATGAAATGGAAACATAGAAGCAGCAGCATCACCAGTCCATGCCCTTGTACTGTGTGAATAGGCTAAGGTCCATGCCCTTACCATGACATCCTTGTCTGTTCTCGAGCGCAACATTGCCTGACCTGATTGCTTTATTTGCATGCCTAGGACTGATGACTATGATACATATTTACCACCTTTTGATAGTTGCTTGGTTTGCAGCTAGGAACTGTAATTTATACACCCTTTTTATACTCTAACCAATAAATTGGATAGCTCTTTGTTTTTGTGATTATTTGTGCAGCTGCCAGGCTTCTTGGACTGTCGGCTTAAATTGAAACGGTGAGCCATTCTTAAGCATTTGTCGTTTGGCCAAGCATAGATTTATCGAACCCTCCTGAAGACTCAATTGCAAACCCTACTATTATGAGTAATATAATAGTGGTGGGTAAATTGGACTCTCTAGTCCCTAGTAAGTTCTCTCAATTTTCTAAGACTCATGTTTATAGATCGATTATTTTATGAAGCCAAAATATGCATGCAAGTGAAGATAAATATGTGATTTCATGTGTAAATCTGAAACTCTTCAACCTTAAATTATATTGTGGTTTTTATTTTGCACCACGCAATCAATAAAAATTGGACCGAAGATGTGAGGGGTTAACTGACATAGTTTAATTTAGGAATTTTTTAACAACAGGACATTCTTTTTAGCAATCATCAAACATATATATTCACATTTGTGAATAGTATACATGTCCAAATAGCATCAACTAAGCGCCCGCGCAATGGCGAATAACGGACAATTTTTGCCTCACATTTCTTCTACCCCAACTTGGTTTCTCGGCATGCTCCGACTTCCATTGGGCGTCGTTGGCACCGCCGAGTACAATGGCCGGGGCTTAATTGTAGCTCGTGGGTGCAAGTCGTAGCTGGAAACAAGCAACCACATGCGGGGATTCGCCTGTCGAATAAGCCCGGGTGCGAACAGTTCAAAGATTTCTGTTGGATGGCAGACAAGGGCGATAATTCTTTCAGAAGCAGTTATCGGAAAAACCATGGACCGGACATTAACACATCCAGTATGTCATAAATAGTTGAATTTGTAGAGGTAGATATCATTAAGGAGGAGGGAAGAGATTCGGACATGGTCATGGGCAAAGCCGTTCATATTCGGCTTCAGCCCTCACTACTTTTCCTATCACAATACTCCCTCCGTCCTCTAATACATGTCGTTTAAGGTTAATTTGAGTAGATTAAGATGAAGTTAATGCTAGCGGTTGAACAAATTTAATAGGTAGTTGGTTAATGATTTTTTTAAAAAGTTCGTGCAAAAAGTAAAATTGGTAGATGATTATTGGTGAGGAATGTATTCTTTATTGATTATGATAATGAAGTGATTAATGTTTGACATTTTAAGGTAGTTGTTGATATTAAATACGCATTGAAAATTGGTAAGTGACAAATAAAAGTGGACAAAAAAATTCGGTTAAGTGACATGTAAAAGAGGACAGAGGGAGTATGTGGTACCAGCTTTGAATCGGGCGTTTCCATAGCTCGAGATCCAACCAAGGGTGGTCCCGTCATTTTGGAGTCCCGATGCAAATGGTTTAAATTAGCTTGTTTCATGATAATTGCACGAATGGAATGAGACACGTATTTGACTTCCGAATATATATTAAAAACTGAAATAATACAAATAAAAAACTCAATCTATGCGAAAAAACAAACAAACATACAAATAAAAAAAAATAGAAAAAGTTCATTAACTTGATTGAAAGAAGAGGCTATGAATTCGAAAACTGAGACTAGTTGAGAATAAAAAGAAACGTGCGCACTTGTTACTCGAGCTCGCAATCATGAGTTGTCATTTTGTGTTTTTGTCGGTTTTGCTTCTCTTTCGTTTTATCTTTTCTGTCAATTTTTTTCTCTCTCTCGTGAAATACAAGATTTTTTTTCTTTTTCCATTTCTCTCTCTCTCGATTTTACTTCGGTTGTTTTTTGTTTTTGTTTAAGGTTTTGTTCGGCTTTGACAGAAAAAAAACCAATATATTGTTTTTGTGCTGGAAGAAAGTATAGTGGACTGGAGGCCCGAGCTTATTAAATCGGAGATCTTCATTGGCTGAAGGCTCGGTGTAAGTGTTCCACTTGCACCAGTGTTGGACCGGACCTAAGCTGATAAGCTCCATAACAAAGATTTATTAGAGAAAGTTTTGTTGTTCAAGATAATGAAGATAGTATACATTTTTATTGTTTTAAACAATGAAAATTAAAATGGCTTCCACGTAGGTGGGCGACAAGGTAAACGAATCATACGTGTTACAAACTGTAAAGATCAGCAAGTATGATAAATTTGATAAAAATCAAGATAAATATAGATATGATATATTCCATTCGTCCTGCTAGTAGTTTCTTTAGATTAAATTAAGTAAATTAAAAAAAATATAATAATAGCAGTTTAACAAATTTAATACGTACCTTGATTAGTTATTACAAATGAGAAATGTTTTTTATTAATTGTGATAATGAAATGATTAATGTTTGACGTTTTAATATAATTATTGATATTAGATATATATATTAAAAATTATTAAATAACAAATAAATACGATTTTTTTTAAAAATATATATATATATATATCGATGTAGTTCGTTTTTGTGACATTTTGATAATTTGTACAGTTGCCATTATCTTCGGAGTGCTGTTTGGTAACGCATCCTCACTATCCGATACACCGTAGCCAAACACGCCTTTTCTAATTTTTAACTTACGAAGCAGAAGACATCGTATAATGGAAACCTCAACCAACAGAGCGCCGCTCATCTCCGATCCGCCGCCGTGTGACAGCCATCACCGGTAAGTTCTCCCAGCCCTCTGAAGACTTCATTGCAAACCCACATCTCAAAGTCGCTGTATTTTGTCGTTTCTTATGATTGATATATTCAGTCTTTGCTCGCAGTCGGGCTCTTAATCCGCGTAAAGGTAGAGTCTTTCCAGTTAGAGATTCTTGATCAAGTAGATGCATTAATGTCACCCGGGTGTTGCATTCCGAGTGGGTTGAAAAATTAGGGTTTTGTTGAATGCTGTTATGATTTTGACCTTATTTGGCCAGTTGCGCGTTGTTGTTTGTAGGTTTGATTAATTGAAGTTGGGGAAATGAGCGGGAGTCTGAAGAGCATACTGGCCACTGCAGCCTGCGCAGGGTTGACTGAAGCTAGGGCGAGGATATTTGGGCATGTGATTAACCCCACCGGTCAGAGATCGCCTCACAAGATTTTGAGGAAGAAGCTCTTTGGAGAAAAGATTGCCGCTTGGTATCCGTATGACCCCAAGTACGACGACCCTGCCGTGATCAAACGAGAAGAATCTGAGTAAGTGAATGACCTGTGTGTGCATTATTCGAATTTTTCCAACTTCTAGTTGCTTCATATTGCAAATTGTTCTTACCTTTAGTGAAGTGAAGTATATGCGTATTACTACCGAGATTAGTCAGCGTCGCGTAGATGAGTTTCAGCGGCAGTGATTTAGGGGCTTTTGATTGCCGGGTCGTTCGGATTATATGTGAGAGTCTATAAAAGATGTGGGCGGTGGATATGGTTTGTGGAACTGATTCACCTCCATCTGAGCTGGCTCCTTAGTATATGCTCCCTCCGTCCTTTAACAGTTAAACTGAGTGGATTAAGGAGATATAAAGACTAGTTGTTGATCAAATTTAATAAGTATGTATTTAATGTATTTTTTAAAATATCGTACAAAATGTGAAGTGTGTTGTATTATTAAGAGTGTAGGAAGATTTCTTTATGGATTATAATGATGAAATAATTAATTTCTAATTGTGTTAAGGTAGCCGACAGTATTAAATGTGCATTGGAAATGTTAAATGATCAGTAAAAGGGGATAAATAAGTGTTAGTTAAGTGATAAGTAAAAGAGGACAGAGGGAATAGTAGATTGGTATACAGTTAAGTAATGGTTTGAGTTAGAATTAAAATCGAGGGTCATCTTTCATTGTTTCTCGGGCACCTTGCCGTGAATGGATATTGGAGGATCTCTATTTTGCTCATATAGTAAACTCGAATGTTTTATGAAATCTGGAACAAGGTTTTCCGTGACCTTTTTAATAGCCGTCATGCTTATCCTCAATATATACCATTTCAAACGAGTCGTCGCTCAAGTGCCTTCTGGATTCTCTCCTTTTTTTCAATTATCCGTTTGGATACTGAATTTCACGAGCTCGCATCTGAAAGAAGTGAAGAATAACAGGAATTGACTCGGGCTATGTTTGCTAATTCCTTTTCCGCGCTTTTTAGATACTCAACAGTTACCAGCAACCTCTTGGTACATCACTGTTATGTCATGAGACCTCCTTTAGCTCTACAGCTTTTGGCACAAGTTGCTGATCGTTCTGCTGAACAGAAATCTTTCACGTGTATGAACTTTTGAGTTTATTGCGTCATTTTCAGTTACTTTTGTGGTTATGCCCGTCTCTCTCAGGAAAGTTGTCAGTTAAAAAATGTTTTTTTATTTACTGATCGGCACGTGATTCCTCGTAAACATTAGCGGCGCTTGAGGGCTGGATGATACTCAAATTTAGCATTCTATGGAACTGAAATTATTGGGCACATGAAGGGTCGGGTATTTTACAAAATCGCTGTCGTTTGAGATACTAATCTGGCGATGGATGATTATCATACATTAGTGGATCCTGGTTGAGTTACCTATCAGTATACTTTTCCTCATTTCAGAATTTGGTCCCTCCTGGTACTTTAAACAGAATTTCCATTACTCGAAATTTTTGTTCTTAACACTACACCTTGATGTCTCGTTGATTTCAACTAGTTCTGCAACTCGTTGATGGAAAATTTGAACTGTTTGTCTCGCAGGCGCTTATCCAAGCTTGAAATGCTGAAGCGTCGAGGAAAGGGACCGCCCAAGAAAGGCCAGGGAAAGCGTGCTTCAAAACGGAAGTAGAAGGAGAGACCCGTCTTGTTCTGGAGAGTGTCTGCAACTAGTCACAGCCTGATGACCTTATAAGAAACATCAATTCCTCATTTTGGGGTCTTAGTCAGAAAAAACATCCTCAAAATGGTCATATATGCTCTGTAATCTTTGCTGTACCTTATCCTTCTGTCTCACTTTGTGTTTTTTTAAGTTTATTAGTAAGTTAAAGATGAGTTGCTCATGTAGTGCAACAAAGGAATGTTCACAAATGTGAGCCAGATGTCTCCAATACGATTCAAATCTAAGACACTTAGTTTTAAAGTTAAATGCTTGAGGAGCCAAGTGCTTGATAATCTCATCCAACACCCTTTCGACATCTTTTGTCTCACTTGCGATAACCTCCATCAATGAAGCATCATCACAAGTCCATTCGTCATGAAATTCTTTTGTCAGTTCAAAAGGCTACACAAATAGAGCAACTCAGCACCATGTGGGTGTGACCCATAACCATGTGTGCTTGTGTCCATTTTGTGATACTCATTTCTTCCCATCATCTTCAACTTTTCTATTCATCTTCTTTAATCAGATTTTATGATCCAAGATAGGGAAGACAGCTAATTAAATAGTGAAGGGTGCCATCAAAGGCAAGAAAATGACTTAAGTGAGGTAACCCTAATCCTAATCCATATGATCAAGATAAAAAACATCCCAACTAGTGATCACCAGGTTGGAGATTAGTCTCTTTAAACATGCATGAGAGCTAAAATCAAGCCTTT
>NQLW01000011.1:9026242-9048013 GCA_002312845.1 Kalanchoe fedtschenkoi
GAATTAATTAATCAACCAACTATCTGAATTTTAAGAAAAAGAATGTTCAAGTAATTAAAGATGTGTTAGATATACAATGGTTTACTTTTTACCTCTTATTTAATTCTTTGCTCATCATGGACTTATGAAAATATGATTATAGGTTACCTTTCTATCTTCATACTTAGGCGTTGTTATATAAAATTAAGTGTTGGATGTTGAATGGTATATGAGAATCTGATTATTTTAACCATTGTTCATATGATTTTTTATTTCTGATTACTGAATAATTTATTTTTATTTGCTAACTCTTTTTTAGGCATCTTATAATAATATTTTACCATTTTCACATTATAAATTATGATTAAATTATAAATTTATTTTAAAATAAACTTTTTTTATTCAAGTGTAACCTGAGATATAGTACAAAAAAATATACGATTTGATTGAATTAGTAGAATGCGTAAAATGTATTTATAATATTTATAATCTATAGATGAGATTTTATTCAGATCTGAATTAGTCAGATGTAAAATTAACAACAAATGAATCACACTTTACAAATTATAAATCAGATGTCATATCAGAATTATTCACTGAATACTTAATATAATAAGAGATCATCTCTTAATAAAGTTCAATAAGAACAACAAAATAACACCTTAATCTTGATTATCATTTGTTTGATCGTTTTATAATTTTATTTATAAAAAAATCAAGAAAGTTTCAAACAATTTTTGTGGTAGCTTCCTTGGCCAAGCATCATATCATTTGCCTGCACCAAGTATTTGGTCTGCCTGTGGCTTGAGATCTGGATGATATCTGATCAAGTCCCTCTAAGTTTGCATGCTACTCAACAATGAATGCATTTGGACTCATAGATAAAACCCTAACAAACACATCATATAATGCAATTAAAGGTAAGATTCGAGTCTGACTCCATCTCTATTAAAGCAGAGAGAATGTGCGACCCCTAGCCACACATAAAAAAACTAGATTGATGATCATCCAACAAAGCACTTCCCCAAAAATTCAAAAAGAACATCCAATCTTGATTAGAAAAAAAGGTGACAAACCCACATTCCCAAATTCCAAATCCAACACACAAGAATAAGATAGGGAGCAGATGTGGATGTTTAGATAAATTGGATACCAATATCATCACCCTCTCCAAAACCAAAGGAAGCAAGCATTCACATCTACAAGACACAAAAATGGAGACAAACCCACTTCCATTCCACACCCACAAAGACAAAGCCATGCATGTTAACATTACAACAAAAGAGCAAACACACACACACAACATAGCACACAATAACCAAAAGCAACATGAAAACCAAGCTTGAATGTTGAATCCTCTATCTACTTTAATTTCTTTTATCCAAACCAACTTTTTACTTTACCAAAACAAAAGTGTAGATTTTGGTATACGCTATTTTGATCTCATTCTTGCTGTTGGGGCTGCTGAGTCTTCATGTTGTTGCACATGCATTTATTTGACTTTCTAGAGAGATGTAGCTGACTCAAAACCCCCATGTTCCATTGCTCTCTTTTGAAACACGACATATATTCTCCCTTAAGTGAAGTCACTTATCATATCATTGTCGGATAACAAAGCTTATATGTAATGCATACGTATCAATCTATATCATACCACATACACATGTTCACACGCATCATTTCTAGGTCTTGAGATAATGACCCTGTGTATAGATGATGACCTAAAGTCGACTAGGCAACAAAAACCCTAGAAACATGTAAACTACAACAGTGCTTAGTGAATTAGCTTAGACAGACTTGAGGCATGACACGCAATCTCAAGTTTCAAAAGCAGGAAAAATTCTCTTACTCAGGGGTCCATGCACTTATGGATTACACCAAAGCAGCCCCACGTAAGGGTGAATCTAGGTGGGGTAGCTTCATAGTGTGTAATGTTTTCTAGAGAGATGCACAAAGTTCATATGGACTGTGAACATACTGATCGTAAGATGCCACGTGATAATATAACCGGTCATCATATGATGTTTTTTTTTTTGGTTGAGAGAAAATTCTTAATCTTAATTAATATAAACTTAGGATTGCATGATGGCCTGCTTTCAATTTACATAAGCGAGAGAGGAAGAAAGGATGCCCAAGAAGATCAACTCCATTCCTAGCTAGCTAAGCTTCGAGTCCAAAACATATGAATATATATATCCGAAGACATGTCTTGAGATCTTAACCTTAACTTTAACCTTAACCTCAACCTCAGCATGCATGATTCGATTCTCCATTGATGGTCTATATGTCCAAAAAGCAGTGTTATTGTCGGTTCAATTCATCATCATCATCTGCCTGGCCAGCAAAATCTGAGAAAGGTTGCAAAGCCTAGCCCACAAGACCAACGACTCGGCCTTGAGCCGCTCGTTTTCTCTCCGGACCGTTTGGTTCAAGCACACGGCCGTGCTGAACCGGTTCTTGAACTCCCGGTTCTGCGCCTTCAACCGGTTCAACTCGGTGGCCAGGTTCTCCAAATGCGTCTTCTTCCTCCACCTGGACCGCCTGGCTGACTCCCGGTTCGAAACCATCCGCCGCTTCTTCCTTTCGTCGGTTGAGTAGACCGTGCGGTGGTTCACGTCCGAACCGGAGCTCGAACCGGAACCGGTCTGAAATTGGGACAGGAGTTCCTCAAGCTCACTGAACCCGGGTTCAAAACCCGGGTAATTGCACTGAACCGGATCGAATTGCTCTTCAAAACTCCAGACCGGTTGGTCAATGAAGCAACCCGTGTTGGAAAACTGGACCGGGTGGACCGATTCCTGACATTGAGCCATCATTTTGGTCTGATCAAGCACAACACTCGTTAAGCTAATGAATTAAAAAGAGAAGAGAGGAGAGAAGGGGAAAAGGGAAGAGTGGAAGAAGTTTAGATGGGTATTTATGAAGAAAGCCCCGGGACATGTGTGTCATTAGGTCACCAAACCAAGGGCAATTTGGTCATAAGAAACTCCCTTGGTTGAGCTCCTTTTTTGGTCTGAGTTAGGTGGCATTTGTGGTGGACCAGTTCGGTTTAACTTTTTGGTCTAAGATTTTGTAATGAAAAATATTCTATGTATTTGGAGGATGAGAGGCATTAGCTTAATCACTAAGACTCACCCAAATCAGCATAGATCATAACATTTGTGGTTCAACATGAGCTAAGTGGTGTGAGCCAAGTGTAGAGCTTTATGACCCTTTTTGGCTGTTAATCCTCATCTTAAGTGTACCCGATTAGAATTAAGCGATTCGATTTGTGGCTCATTAGTTGAACACATGATCAAAGTATATGCTTTGGACAGGAGCACCAATCTTACCTTACATCCCCATCTTGGCCAAACCAAGCTTGTCTCAGCATATCTATTTGATGTATTCCCTTCCCTAGCTAGTTAATGGGGATCCATTAGTCAGTTTCTAATACCGAATCAAGACTATAATAATGGTTGATAAGCACTTACCCTGCCCTTGAGATCATAATCAATAAGATTAAAAATACCCAATGTCACTTTGTATTTTATAAGAGAATTTTTTATGGATTATGTTCACATGAACTGAACTGTTAGCATCATTAATCGGATAGTCGAGATGTTGAATGAGATGATTAAATATTTGATCCTAAAAATCAAGTATTTTGAATTCGAATTCTACTGCATACATTTATCTCACATTTATGAAATCTCTTTGTAGCCATACATTATTAACCTCTTGTAACACCATTAGTGTATAGACACAAACTTTATCTCATGCATAATATGTTGGCATGGAAATGTGTATAATGAGGTTGAGATGCGCCGCTCAAGATTCTCTCATCTGGGGCTATATTAGTTTAATCAAAGTGGAAGATGGCAGTTTGTTTCTGTTTTGGAAGGTTAGAAAACTCCAAAGGAGCCTATAACAAACTACACACACCTAATAGTGGAGACTAACATGCAGCTAGCTCCACCCCAAAAAACTCCTCCCACCTTTCTGCTCCTCCATTTCTTTCACTCATTCATTCTTCCTCACCAGATTAACATTTCATTATGTCAAAGTTCAATGGACAAAAGGTTCGGCCACGCCTTTTCGACCTCTCACCAGGTCGCGTAGATAGGCCTCACGCGCCGCACTGCTGTAACTTTTCATCCCACCGCTTGAACTGCTGCCCACTTCATGTCCCTCAGCGAAATTTACCTGGAGAGAGAGTCGCAATCAGAGTGTCAAAGAAAGCACAAGAAATGTAACTTGTAAGAGAATTTAGGGGGGGGTTAATTAGAAGTGCCGTAATGGAGCTAAATTGGACAATGCTGAAAATATACCAAATCTGGAAAGAAACCGGGCATACTAAGATTCGCATAATGGAGAGTAGTTTCGGGAAAAAGCTTTGGGTGTCCCCAACAGTGTCAAAAGTGAAAGAAATACCAAACGAAAGATTAAGCAAGATGAAAGGTATCCAGCAAATGTAACGGAAGGATCGAGTACAACAAAAAAGCCAGCCAATGCGCCTAAAAGAAAGAAAACCAAAAAGATGAAAAAGGGATCAAAGATGGGGAGATAGTAAGTGAAAATATAACCGGAGAAGATAAAGTCGCAAAGCTATTAACATGTAAGGAAAAATTTAAATCCTTTAGGGACTAATCGATGCGTCATCCTGCACTTCTACACGTTCCTAATTGGAAACTAATGTCCAGCATATTCGAAGTGTGTACCGTGTTAAGTCAAGAATGAGAAAATTGGATGATGAGATGGCGAAAACTTGCATCAATGCTCATGTGATGTTGTGCTTTGGGTAGAAATGCGCTTTGAGACTTCAACATCGAGCAAATGTGAAAGATGAAGTGCTTAGCCTTTTACCTTTGTTGGTGGGAGTAGTAGTGAAGTCTTTTCGTATACCTTGAAGCGGAAGGTAATGGATGATGCCTACCGGTGGCTTCCATGTGGGATCAGAGAATGTGCTGCACTGGTGCTTGTGCTTGCTTACATGGTCATAGACATCGGTTCCCTACCAATGAACAGTCAAATAGTGAAGTTAAGTTTTCGGCCCACTTACAAAATAATTTCCAGACGCTTTTTGCATGCAAATGAAAAAATAACGTCTGTTGCTTGAGTGGGCATAAATATCGACCAGTGCTGGGGTCTGAGGGGATGGAATCGAGACCTTACATAGATCAAAAATCCGTTGGGCAGTCGCGGGTCCTTGAGGAAATGACGTCTCCATTAAAGCGCACTTGAGAGGTGCAGTTAGCACAGTCACTGTAGGATCATTGCTCAACAATTCCGACATTGGTTGTCCGTACCCGCCTAAACAAATGATAAATGAAAGTTTTCATCAGTAAATTATTAACCTGTGAGCTCTGGATATGGCGTGCCAGAATCCTCACCCAGGGAGACCTGTAAGCCAGATAAGCAAAGCAGTAAGAAACAATTTAGAATTTACTTGCAGTATGAACTCAACAAAGGCAAAATTACCTTTGAAAAGGTTCCATAAGAGTTCCTGCAACAGGTCTAAAGGTGTGATCACAATTCATAACTAGGTAAATATCAAGTCCAAGAAAGACCGGTATAAAGTGCTGTGTCAGTAAAAGGCGAAAAGGCCTCAAACATGCAGAGAACAGTAAGCAATAACATGCAAGGAAATTTATTACAGGGACAAAGACAGATGCAATGAAAGGATTTTACGTAACAAATAAAACCAATGCGCCTAAAAGAAGGGAACACGGAAGATCCAAAAGCGAAGAGGATAACAAAGCGAAATCGGAGAAGATATAGTTTCACACTTTTTACAAATGCAAGGCAAGGCTAATAACACTAATCAGGCGACATCTGCACAAACTTTGCAATGTCTGCTACACAGCTAAATAACACTGGCTGCAAGGTTGATGTTCACTCAGTTAACGTATGGGACCATCTTGATGAGTAGGTGGAAATTTGTGTCATTGAGCATCCAGATTCCAGTCTTCATAATGCATGTACAACAGGTAGTGCTGGTTTTTTATCTTTGCTGGTGGGGATAGTGAAATCTCTTCGCTCGTAATAGAAATGGAAGAAATGAGAGCAAACGCTGTGGCATCGAATGTTCCCTGGGATCAAGAGAATATGCTTGTGCCTACATGTTGACGGGAGGAGTTCCCTGAAATTGGACAATCGGATGATGAAATTGACGTAAAAAATGTGGAAATTAATAGTTGAGGTGTGGACCAAATAAGCATCTAGGTCCATAAAGACGAAAGTAGCAGCACTTTAGAGCATGCAAATAGGAGAAGCCCAGCTGTTGCTCGCAAAGGGAGTAGGTGTGGGTATGAGAGCGAACTGTAAAGGCTTACCTTGAAAAGAAGATCATAAGCAATGTGTTCCCACGGCAATGATATAGACATTAGGCAGCACTTGAGGGGAACCATTTCATCGTCCAAACTCTTCGATGAAGAAGCAGCAGCAGCGTAAGCCTGCTTTGCGGCTGATTGAGCCATAAATGCAGCTTTGTGTATCATTGTTCCAAATCCTCTCTTTGACACGTGAACCGGTGAAAATGGACCGAGTGCAGCCTGACTCTGATCTGATCAAGACATAACAAAAAAGTTCAGTCTAGCAAAATTCACTTCCATGATAGTGATGGCATGCAAAGTGATATCCAGAAAATCTTGTGCTGAAGCTACAATCAGTAAATGCTCAGTCTTATTTAAATTCAAAGAGTGACTCACCCAACTGCATTGATGAATCAAGCATAGGGAACAAATATCTTGCCGTAACTAGGCTCAATAGTCCATAGCAATTTACACAACAACCAGGCTAACCTAATTAATATCCTTAGTCTCACTCTCGCGGACAGATCACTGCTAGGTGGACACCATTTAGAAATCTAACTACAGAAAGCAAAAACGGTGCATAACATATTAACATAGGAGATCCGATCATGAGCTTGGACTTGCTTTGGTGACTTTTATCAATGGTTTGTCATAGTGTTCTGGCAAATATATAACAGCCGCATGCAAATGAAAGGATGCAATAGTAACAGTCTACAAATGTCAGTGATGGTAAGGTATATTTTACCTGTGACTCCCGACACTGCCACTTCAACTTCTCCACGCCCTCCTGGGCCTTTCATATAAAGCCTGTCTACCTTGCCAGAATTCTGACCAAGGGACATAAGACTACCAAATCTAGACTTTCCAGCTGCAAAACAGAGCTGTAAGAACTATGAACCAGGAATACACCACGGATTAGAGAAAAACTATCTAACATTTCGATAGATTCCTGCTTCTCAAACCAAGCTATCATTACAGAAGATTAACATGTTAAATGGCTTTCCTTGAGATCCAAAGACTAAGACGATTATCAAATTTCAAACATAAGTGATTTGATTATTATGATCCATAATTTTAGATTATATGCATATGTTTGATCTGAGAAGAACCAAAGCACTTGAATCAAAATAGGAAATTCTTCATTCATTCCCAGGCAACCGAAAGAGCTTTAAATCCTTGGGTTGATTTGCTGAGTTTGATGAGCCGTCAGTTCAAAAAGACTCTACATGTAGATTCGTTTGAATAATTAATTATCTTAGTATTTTGGTATAACTGCATATGTTGCTTTGTTTTCTATTATGAAATTCTGCTCTCTGACAGGATGCATGTTAGTTCTTTAAACATTTATACACCATAAAACTGACATTTAAATCATTGAGCTTTGGTTCCAGACCTGTTGGAGGATGTGTGTCGTTTCTTACATTGAGTGTCTACAATCTCATATTCTCAGCATATTCAAGTGGGTGCAGTAAGTCATAAATGATATGTAAAAATAGCAGCAGAGATTTGAAGAAAATGGAAACCAGAAGAAATTTACCTTCATATGCATCCCGTACCATTTGATAGCTGACAAATCCTGAGAAAAGGGTAAGCTGCAAACCATATGCAGATCAACAGGAGGCCAATGATCAATTCAAAAGGAATATCTATCAATCATGTTTATATTATATAAGGCTTCCGATGATTACAGAAACTAAGTGCCTGAAACCTTGGATTTTGTTGTTTTGCCAGAGCCAGTATCAATTCTTAGACCAGAAACAGCTTCCGAAATGCTTTCCTCTGCTATTTTATCACTAGGGAATGCAGCTCCAGCATGTGCATTCAAAAGAACGCAGTAGCAGTGGTCAGTATCAGTCAAGACCTACAAAAATAACATAGGATAGTGCATAGAAGCTCTGTATATTGCCAGCAATAATTTGCATTCACCATGAAAAGATCCATTAACCATACCACTGCATCAAAAGTTGAATCGAAGTCATCTACTGCAAAGCATATGTCAGGGTAGGCAGGGGTTGTTTCGACTTCCTACATACACATTAAAAACGTGTTAGATGGAAACTAAAAATACGAGAATACCATGATAGAAGATTTCATGGACTGACACTTGCCTTCTTAGAATCCAGATGGAAGTTAACACGACTGGGAGATGCATAAACAGTCTTTACAACCTAGAAAAAAACACCAACAGCTATATCAAATATATTCCACTAATTTTGAGCAGAATAAATTCATGCTTATCCAAGTCAAAATTACCTACATTTTTCAAACTGTCTAAAAAAGAAAACTGAAAAGTTCAGCCTGATGACTTTTATTCTTCAAAATCTGATTATGCAAACATAGAGCTCTTAAAAATTTAACTGTTTTTTCTCTTTTGCAACTTGTCTGTATTTTATAGGACATAGTCAACTCCGTGAAATCTTTTTTGATGAGCTCAGAGTTCCAGGTTTAACATTCACATGAAAAAGGCCTTAGAATGCATGTAAGGGCTGTAATTACACAAAACAAAATTCAAAAGAGAGTACCTTGTAGATAGGAGGCAATGGTGTGTCAGGGCCACTTTGATGGTTCCGTAGGACTTGTTGACTGTGAAAACAAAAATTTTTAAATGATGAAGCGAGGAGAATCTCAGACACAAAATCCCCCACCAATTACTCCACATTATTTTTTTTAGTTAAAAAGATTTAACTGTATCTGAAAAATACTAAAACTATACGGGGCTGCCATCATTATCTGATAGATGTGTATATAAGGCTCCGTTGTCCTATCCGTTTAATAAGTTGTGTACAATGTGAAAGAGAACAGAGGCATGGTGCCTTGGTCAGGTGGAAAGCAATTCTACCTACAAATTGCCACTGTAACTGAAAATGATGTGTGTGCAATCATGTTCAAGTAAAATGAGCGCCTCCAATCGACCTCTTCAGAACTTTCTCCAATCATTTTATCCAACTGTTTCAAAGAGATAACATCAAGCAGTAAAACTTTCGTCATTAGAACGGGAAAATAAAAGGTGAACTTGCGAATGAAATGAGACACCAATAATGTATGAGAAGCTCCGTATCCAGCCAAGATGATATTGTGATGCCTAAAATCCTATTGAGCAACCGAAGAGAATACTAGTAATAATTTTGCAGACTTGTTAGAATGCCAAGTTGCATGTACCTTAGGTGCCCACCTGCGTACAAAATAAGGAGGATTGGCTTCAGCCTTTTCGTTAAAGTTGATGTTCTGCAAGTTCTGTTGCAATCATGAAAATATTTAAGTTACTAAATAAAAAATGAGCTGCAAAAGATGGCATGATTCTATGTAGTACCAAAAAGTCTCAGCATACCATTTTTCTGACAAAAAATATGAGATCATCATCTTCACGTCCCCTGGACTCCTTGCTACGGACAAAATACAAGTCCAGAATATCACGCCAAAGTTCCGAATCCATTTCAATCACCACGAAATCATCCTCATCGTCTGTGCCCTTGCTGAGCAGTTTCGAGTGCTTTTTCACCATACTCAATAGTTCATGCCTGTCTTACAGAAAAACCAAATACGGAAAATCATTGATAATGTTCGTTACATCTTTCCTTAGCCTCAGTGCAAAACCGTCTCACAAGTCACAATCGCATCTCTCAAAATCATCAATAACACACAAAATGCACAAAAATCTCTCCATCATCACAAACCTGTAAAACTACAGCAATTCTGTTTGCTTCATAAAATCACCAACATCAAGCTAGCGAATGAAACCAAACCTAACTTCTATCAAACAATCATAAGATGGCACCAATTTTTTCATTCAGTTCAACTTACTTTCCATGATCATATCATTCCTGTAGCTAATACGAAACAGTAGTATTTCACATTCACCTATAGGCTATAGCACAAAAATTCAAAATTCTCAAAAATCTGCCACTTTCTAAAGCTGCTCAAAAAAGAATTTCATGTAACCATGGACTACTCAGATCACCAAAACAAATGCATCTCTAAAACCGACACAAATCAGACATAATCAATTCCGAAAAAAAAAAATTTGCGAACTACAGAAAAGCTGACCTCGTCGGAGTTTCGCCGCCGTCTCCAAGCATTTTCCCCGGCAAGCCAATCGTACGATTTCAGCAGAAAGCCTTCACGAAGCGATCTCGCCGAATCGCAGAGCAGTTCTACCGAGAGAGAGACTGAGAGAGAGCGCGATACGAAGCCGTGACGTATCGTCAGCTAACCCTGAAACAGAATCGCTGATGCGGATAGAGATCCAGTGCAGCGCAACGTTCTGCTGCGAGTATAAAACGACGTCGTTTTAGATGACGAAGTCGTTTATACCATAAAACAAATGCTTAGATGACAAACCGATCACGAAAGATAGACACGTGGCAGTAGCACTGAAGTACAGAACGTAGAGCCTCAAAAAAGCTACACTCTGATTGGTCCGTTACGTTAGATATTACAGCAACGTGTAACTCTGTGCATTTCTTCTTCTCTAGCGACTATTCGTCTTTTAAAAGCTTTTTCGATGCAATAGTCGCCGCTAAAAATGGCATCGTTCGAACCCGACAATCCGGACCCTACCCGATAACCCCAGACCCCCGATAAGCTGGAGGATTTTGCGCATTTGCTTCGAATGCGTATCCGTGACGTCAGTTTGTAGTAAGGGTGGTTACGCTCAAAACAAGAATGGTATTATGTAAAATTAGTTGATTTTACTCAAAATAGGATAGATAATTTTAATGATACACGTGTTAATTACGAATTATTTGATAAAAATTAAAACTATGTCATTTTAAGTAGATGTCAATTGCTCAACCTAGCTGAAGGACACTGATAGATAGATGGGTCTGTCAATTTTGAAACTAACAAAGAGATTGTGTATTTATTTAGGAGTCTAATTGTAATATAAACTTGGGCCTCAGTATAAATACTGCCGTCGTTCCATCATTTTGAAATGAGAAGCTTGACACATTGTTTAGCGATTTTGATCTTCCCTCTCGCGCGATTCTCTGCAACTCCGACGATCGATCCGATCGTCTCTGGCAGCTCTGATCGGAGGTGATTCACACCAGCCCATGCACGCGAAGAATGCTTGATCATCTACGAGTCGAATTGTCAGAGGGATCGATCGTTAACTATACCGCTCTTCCCGACATTCTTAAGTGGCCTCCTCTCTGTGCTAGCAAGAGTCATTTTCTTCTTGTGTTGGAGATGTGGTTGAACTCTTGTCGGGTCATTAGGGGGGTATAGATTAGATTGAAGTTCAAAGCTTGAGGCTGGAGATGTGTAGGTTTTGAAAAATGGAAGAAAGAATACGAGCCTTTGAAGCTAGCAGCTTATATATTAAGAAAGCAAAGCTAGGCTATTAAAAAATGATTGAAAATGGGAGTAGGAGTAAGAGAAAAATGGGGTGAGTATTGGCATCATTTTGTAAATGGAATCAATCATATTACTCTCAGGCTAGCAATCAATGCTGCAGAAATTCTGGGATTAATGTAAACCGACTCCAGACACATTGGATAGACAATATGTCACTCGTGATGGTTATCAGAAATCATCCTATACGTTATCCTCGGACTAAACCTTGTACATTAGGTTCGCCAAGGGTGAATGTATAGCCTACAACCTTGTAAACATATTGTTCAATCACTACAAGGATATGTAACCCTCGTATAACGCAATCCATAATAAATATGTTACCTGGAAACTGTTCTTGCCAGTTTTCAAGATACTTCCATACCCCAATCATACACAAAACTGACTTGAAACTTTCTGCTACGCAAGCTTTCTTCTGGTACTATCCCTCCCTGTCCAGACTATCGGATGAACTTGACGGACAAAATCTAAACTATGCACAAGCTAAACCAGCAGCAAGAGTCAGAGTCAGAGTCAGACTCAAGTGCAACACCACCAGCAGCAAACACTCAAGTGCTCAAACACAAAAGGCTAGTCTCAGAAACTCTGTTTCGCTGTGTCTGAATCCTTTGAGACTGGCTTGGGTTTCAAGGGTAGAAGATCTTCATCTTCTTCGAGATCACTGAATGAGACCTCCTCTTCCTCCCAAATGGGGATCGAAGTGTTGATATTTTCATCTTTGAGCCAGTCATCATCATCCTCTTCCTCATCCTCAATCAACTGCTTCACAGAAGGACCAGGCTGTGAGTTCTCGTCACTGCTTTCTATCATGGGTTTATCTACGGTGATGATTTTATCAATAAAATGTGTTTCAGTGCTTGGGATGGGATGCTTCTCGACTACATGGTCTGTAATCATATGTTCATATGTCTTGTATGGTAAGCTCCCAGAATGTGAATCGTTATATGAGGGAGGGACATGATGATCATAAGATGAATGAGAGTGCTCCTCTGAATGAGAAGTATCCCTGGCTAACCAGGCTCGCTCTTGTGTCTGCTTTTGAAGTTCCTTCATCCACAAAGACCTGGCTGCCATAACCTGAAATCCACATTAACAATTTAATTCATAAACTAATGTATCACTGCATAAGCTGGGCCAAAGTTAAAAACTTCACCAGCATTTTTAAATACATTACATGACCTTAATTGTGAGTAAAGTAATAAGATTTTCAAAGGTAAAACCTCAGACCTTCGTAACTGAATACAGTCAAAAGCAATATGAATATCAGTATAATGGCTTTTGTATTTTCACTGAATTTCAATCTACAGTCACCTAGAAAGGTTTGAACTGAACAACAACAAAACAAAGGCACGGATGAATTATCTTGCGAAGGCAGTTTGCCATGGTAAATCAGACATGGTGATTCTTTGTCAAGGAATAACCAATGGCAGCTGAGCTGTAGGATGGGTAGCAACTGGTTTTGTATTAAGGTATTAAACCCCAATGGCAACCAATATTTATAATTTACTGCTTTAAAACAAAATAGTGCTGAGCCTGTTCATTGTAGAATGAAGGTCTAGATAAGCTCTCCACCTATCACATTTTTTCGGTCAAATGCTATGTTCACATGGAATTATGAATGATTCAAGATGTTTCAAATCATTTCAACTTTTGACGAAGATTGGAAATGTGATCTAGAGAAGGTAACCTGCCTGTGGTGTTGATAAAATCTCTGCATCTTGTTTTTCCAACCTTGAATGGAGAAGAACAAAATAAACCTTCCAAAAGTATCCCTCGCTCATGTGAGCTGGACAAAGCTCAATTCTCAGGGCAGCTAATCTGGGAGAAAGATACTCCAGAGCATAAGTATGCTCTCGTTGATCAGTATTCATGACAAATTCTGGAAGACATAAAGACTATGAGAATGGTATCAACTACTTGAAAAACCACAGTTAAATATAAAATCCAGCAAATGGTCTAGAGTAAGACTCATATATATTGCATTTCAAACTGTAGATCCAAAGAAATATACACAAGTTCCACTGAAAAAAAAAACAGGACTTCAAGTCATATATATTGATTGATAGAAGTTAGAACCAGATTTAAATATTATAGAAGCAGTTTCTGATTGACCTGAACACTGGAATGTGACAGACAATAAGCCAAATTGTTATAGGCAAAACTCTATCAAATTAAGTCCTCTGACTGCAACGCTCTTTGAAATATGAGTTCATAAAGAAACACAAACGACGACAATCTTCTTGTTTGCCCTCCTTTCATTCACAAACCAAAAGTTTCATCAGTGTGCCAATCATACATATTCCAGGATTCATACAGTACAGCTTTGTTGAATGCTGAAACCATAAATGTTGGCAATAAAATGAAAAAAGAGATCAAGAAAGCTTCTGAAAAGCAAGAATCTTCACACAGGCACTCTTCTGTAGGTCAATCATATATCTGATTGTAAAAACTAAGAGCACCCATGTCAGCCTTGATCAGATAATCATATAATCAAGAAAACATACCACAAAACAAGATTAATAAGCGTCAAACCAAGCACAAACTACCTCATTTCTACCTCTAGCAAAAGTCTCGAATGGCCACTCAGATGCAAGAAAATCACACCATGTACAAGATACATACCATCGGGGTCATCTTCTTCCTCAATCGGATAATCCAACCACGTCTCAGGATGCATCGCAATATTCCTGGCAAATGTCAGCACCTCCTCCGTTATCCCAACCACATCCCACACCTCCTCCTCCTCCTCTTCTTCCTCCTCCGCCGCTTTCGAATCCAAATTCGCCGCCTCCTCACCAACCCCACAACTACTCCGTAACACCACACCTCCGTCCGTATCCAGCTCCAGCTCGGGCCCCTCTCCATCCCCTTCAAAATCCGGCACCTTCGTATCCGGCTTCGCTACCAGGCGCGGAAATGGCGGCGGCGGCGGCGGCGCGAGAAACGACGCGACGCCCCAAAACTGCCGAGTTAGTGTTTGCGTCAACTCCGTCAAATCCTCCTTCACTCCGCGCGACGGATCATCACCCTCTCCACCCTCCTCCTCCTCATCAAAAACGTCCTCCAACGCCGCTTCCGATTCCGACTCCGATTGCGCGTGACTACCGCTCTGCGCTCGTTCCCGCTCGTCTCCGTCGATGCGGAGCGAGTCGGCAAAGGATCGAGCCAGCCACGCCATTATCGTCGAGATTCGGATTCGACGATCTCGAGAGAAGCGAAATTGGGGATCGGGAAAAATGGAGTTTTCTCGATCGATTATTTTCGGAAGTTTCAAATTTGGCTCTTAGCGGTCTGTTTGGTTGACGCTAAAAAACTTTCATTGGTTGAATCATTTGGTCTCGTGGTTTTGCCTGCCTGCCCAATCTCCCTTCATCCGATCCTTTGATTAAATTACCATCTAATCCAAGGTTTCAGCTTTATGTTTCAATTAATCTAAGCTTTGATTAAGCCAATCCAATTTAAATTTTAGGCTTTGTTCCGAGTTTGGAATAAGAAAATTTTGAGATAGATGAAAATTAGTTGGAAAGTGATTTTATGTCACGATCAAAGTTCGAATTTTTTGATAGACTTATGAGTGCATTGTATCGTAAGTTACATTAAACAAAAAAATAAAAAATATTTTTTTATGTGATTAGGGACAGTATATTTCTTAAACTCGTTGTGGAGTAGCTCACGCACACCAATATATCTATGCTGATGATAAGGGGCAGCTTTCGTTGGTCACACAAAGCTATACAGTGGTGGAGCCAGAAATTTTTTTCGGCTGGACAAAATTTACATAATCAAAAATTTGGGTTGAATTTGGGGGGCATAATTAAAATTTTCATTACATATAAATTTATTTTTTATATATATAATTTTTTTATCCTAAGTAGATGAATTTTAGGTAGGATTCAGGGGGCCGGCTGCCCCCGAGTGAATCCGCCTATGATGCTATAGATGGAAAGTGATTTCTCAATTCATTTCATCTCATTTTTCTTTTATTTGATTATATTGAATTTTTTTAAAACATTATTTGTTTTAATTAAAATTGTTCTTTTCATTTTTTTCTAATTTTTTATCTCCAACTTTCTTTTAATTGAACAAAATATTTCTTCTTATTTTCTCAAATTTTCTTTTCCTGAAAATTTTCCAAAGTTTTGACCACACGCGATTAACAAAAAATCACTTTCCCAAACCTTAATTTCGCATAAAAATACAATTTAAAATGCGATTTTCCTAAATAAAGTCACAAATAAATAATAAATAATGATTTTTAAAAAATAATAAAATAAAAATAAACCAATGGGAGCGACAAAGGGATAAGATGAGGCATGCAATGGCAATGGGTTCTTTTGTAGTGTTGTTTTTGGAGGTCATTGTTTGGCTTTTGAGGCTACAAATCAAGTGATCATCAACTTTTCAAAGATGGCTTTTCCTCTTTATCAAAATGTTGAGTGTGATAAAACATAAATGTGACGCCAATGAATGAAGCTTTCTCGACTAATTCCATGTCTTTGAAATCACCAGCATACTCAATAGTAGAGGAATGAGTGGAAAAGATTACAAAAGAAATATTTGAAATGTGTTTTGAATCATCATCACTCATTCGGCCGCGGACATCCTCGGACCCCTTAAAATGGATTCAAAGATCATCCGACTCGAATCTTACCTGCTTATATTCTTACGTATTACTAACCATCAGGGATATTTGAACTCTGAACATTAGCGCTGTGTCGAACATCATTCTGAATTTTTAACCAAGAGGGCCACACACCCTTATAATTTATCAAACTAAAAACACGGCCTTAAATCGACACCATTCCAAGAAGTTGGGAATTGATGGCCACAATCTCATCTACCACTTTCCCGACAGCAACATCATCTTTCAAAACAGACGTATGCGAAACCCCGTCAAGCTTAATCATCTTCAGGCTCTGATCCTCCACCCCGCCCCACCACGACTCAACCGCCGCCAAGCTGGCCATGTTCACCGTTCCGTCTCCGTCCCCGTACAAAATCTCCGGCTGCTGATCGAACCCCTTCTCCCCGTAGAACAGCGTCTCGGCCGTCCTCACGCCGCTCCCCACAACGCACGTCACGTTCACTTCCGGCGCAGTCAGGTTCCGCACCATCGGAAGTATCCGGGTCTCATAAGGCCCCACGCCTTGGGAGAAACCAATGTCGCGCAGAAAATTGGAAATGTTATTCCTCGAGTAGCTCCCGCCCGGGGTGACCACGAGCATCTTCTCGTGGTCGAAGAGCCACGGAGCGGGCAAGAGCCAGAGGTTGCTCTCCGAGCTCCGCTGCTCATCTCTCACAAGCAACGGGTTTACCAAGGGCACGTCCAGGGTGTACCCTGATGCGAAAGTCAGCATTTCCTGGACGGTGCCACCCCACGGGGCGGACAGCGCCACGAAATGCTTGATGTATTTTTGGCGCCACACGGGCGGGTTTCGGATCAGGAGCTGGTGGGTGAAGAGGCCGCCCAAGCTATGGGACAGGAGGATCACGGGCTTGCCTCCGTTGGAGTGGCTTGCGTCCTCGATCAGGCTCTTCAGGTCCTCGAGGAACTTGGAGCCAACTTTGGATGGGTGGCCTGGCGCAGCCAGGCCGTAGCGCCAGTCATATGGAGCCCCGAATAGAGTCTGGCCGTCGACGTAGCCGATTTGCTCCAAGGAGTCTACTAAGGGTGCCATGTACGTTGTTATGTGCCTACAAAAAGTAATATTGGTGTTGCTAGCAATTACAATCTCAATTAATTATAATTGTTGAATTAAATCTAATAGAAACTTTTCATCAAAAATAGGATGTTAATTTTACTAATAAAAAAATTGCTAATTTTTAAAAGCTAAAAACTTTTGATTTATTGAGTTTCTCATCTTTCACTTATCACTAAATTAATATCTATTTATCTATTTTTATTATTTATTACTTAATAATTCTAATGCACATTTAATACTGTCACATATCTTAAAAATTAAAAAATTAATTATTTTATCATCATAATCCACACCATTAATAATACACTACGTTACATTTTACGCAAATTTTTTAAAAGTACATTAAATATATACCTATTAAAATTTACTAATAAATAGGATTAGTATGTTCTTAATCCAATCAATTTGACTTTAAATCGATTGTTATTAGAAATGGAGAAAGTATTATATACAAGTTAAGCACATAAATGAATTCAATGATGTATTTTTTAAAATGAGTTTTTATGATTTTTTCAGGATATTTTTAAACTCACAAATTAAAAAAACCTAAATGTTCTAGCAACTTAAAAAATGGACGAATATGAGAAAAACTTACTTGAGGTTGGGGTCAAGGTAAAGCAAGGACTCGGTAGAGCCGAAGTTCCTCACCCGAGTCACCACCCCGGGGGCATTTCGGTAATCATCCAAAACGGGGTCGTATCGGAGCGTCATCCGCTCCGCGAAGCACTTGGTGAAGGGCCCGAGCAGCACGCTCGGGTCGAACCACAGCCGAAACCACCCTCCGTTCTCCTCCTCCTCCTTCCTCCACCTCCGGCAGAAAGGGCTGTGCGTCTTGTAGTCCTCGGTCAGCCGGCCCTCCAGCTGGTTCCCGCCGCTGCCCGGGACGATGATCACCGGGTGCAGACCGCCCGTCGCCAGTGATGCTACGCACGATATCATGGCGATCAGGATCGCGGCGGTGGGCGGCGGATTCATCTGGCTGTTGTCACGCTCGCTGCTCCATTGACGAGAGTGTGAGGAATGTTCTCGATTTGCAGTTTGGATTTGGGAGCGTGAAATGTGTGGTGTGGGAATGCGTTGGGTGTCGGGTCATCTCCGAGCTGAGATCCAGATGAATCGGGTCGGGAAATGGAGCTCCAGTTACATGCACTGGACTTGGGCTTCTAGTGGACTGGAAGTGAGGCACATTGGGCTTTACGAAGGCCCATTCATTTTCAATAATCCTATAAACAATTTTGACTAATTGTCAACATGTTAAATTCATAATTAAGACTAATTGTCAACGTGTTAAATTCATACTTACAGTCAACAAAAGAAATATAATACTTCTTTAGGCCTTGTTTTGTTGCACTTATTGAACTATATTAAAATGTGGTCTCTTATTATATTAAGCATTCAGTGAACCGAGTACTTGTTATTTTACTCTTAATAAATGTTTAGAAAGTCTGAATAATTTGTTACTAATTTTATATATGAATCATTCAGAGACGATATCTATACGATTCTTATAATTATCTTTTTATAATATCTTTCTGGAATCAACGCTGCCCGAATTGTACTTCAATCAGTATCACATCAATACCGACTGTAGCTAGTTTTTTTCAATCAGAATATCACACACTTCATAAATACATAATATTTTTATAACATGATTATAAATTTTATTTTTATGTTGTAAATTTATAATTTTAATTTAATTTTATGTTAATAAATCATTATATATTAATATACTTAGAAAAATAAATTACCAAATGAAAATAAATCATTCAGCAATCAGATATGGTTTGACCAATGGTATGACAATTCAGATTCTCATACAGCATTTAACATTCAACTCTTAATTTTTCAGAACGACACTTCAGTCTCCTTTATCTGCAATTTTGACTCTTATTACGAGTATTTAACTATTAGTTTGTATGAAATATTTTTATGTGTGTTATGATTAACGATATCTTTGATTTTGCATTCATAATTTTATTTATTTTATTTAATGTGTTACTATTTTGAATAGTTTAGGATCAAAATTTAATTAATTTAAACTAAAAATATAAAAATACCGAAGGAATGAGCATTTGCGGACATGTTTACCAACCTTATGGAAACATGGCGATGGATCGATAGTTAGATACTATGAAGTCTTGTTGTGCATAATTTCATTTCACATGGAAATTGTATTTTGTAGCTTTTTATTGCATCGGATATGGTTTGACTCGGTCAGTCTGATACTATGACCTGGTCAGCTTGGTCAACTATTTTGTCACCCCTGCCGACCAGAAATAACATTTTCAGACCATGCCCTCGCCCGCCTGTCAAAATCGATCCATAATAAAAAATAAAATTAAATCAGTTGTGTTTAATATTATCCGATTTGCTAATCTTATCGGGTTCCAATACTGCAAATTTTTGGGTGCACCAAGAGCACCCATGTAGATGGGTGATCTTGTTCGAAAACGACGTCAGTTTGCGTCGTTTTTATTAAAACACTCATTCATATTTCAAATACGATGTTATGATGAGTTGTTACATTCATGAGATGAGCTATTATGTTCATCTGATGAGCTGTTATATTCATCAGATGATATGTTCATCAGATGAGCTGCTGTGTTCCTTAGATGAGCTGCTACGTTCATCAGATGTGCTACTATGTTCATCAGATGATATGTTCATTAAATGAGCTGCTATGTTCACCAAATGAGCTGCTATTTTTATCAGATGATATGTTATGTTCAAAATTATTATGAGTGATTTGTGTTAAGTTACAAGAGATTATTATTTATGTTATGTCAATGCACGATTTTCATAACCCAATTTTCACAAACATTTCACCCAAATTTAAATAAACCTTCACAAAACTCTATACACTACATATGTTATTTGATTTAAATAAATTGATGATAATAAAAAACAACTTTTTAATTTTAAAATGACATATAAACTCCGGTCCAACTCATTAAAATACAATAGACAGCGTTTATAAGTAAAAATCTAAGGGATAAAATCCAAAAGGGGCTCTGAACTATCACCACTTACCTAATTGCGGTCAGAACTACCACGATTTCCAAAAAGGGTGCGATGAAAAAAAATTGGACTGATTTTCTAAAATAAAATTTATCATTACATTCCTAACCTAATATTATTACAAGACTTAGATTTGTGTGCGAAAATTACGTCGTTTGGTTATCAAAATAAATTATATCATTTTAAGCACATAAAGAAAACAACGTCTTTTGATAACTAAATGACGTAATTTTTGCACACAAATTTAAGTCTTATAATAATATTAGGTTTGGAATATAATGGTAAATTTTAATTTACAAAATCAGTCCAATTTTTTTTTCATTGCACCCTTTTTGGAAATCATGGTAATTTTGACTGCAATTGGGTAAGCGGTGGTAGTTCAGGGCCCCTTTTGGGTTTTTCTCCAAAATCTAAAGCATCAATCATTTTCAAAGACCGCGCTTTCTAAAAAGTATCGTTATACAATAGACAACGATTTTAACTTATGAAAACTTCATTCGCGAAGCTTTGATAGGTGGAAATTGTCACTCCCAAAAAAAAGCATGAGAAAATAAGCTTGAGAACTCATTTGTTACTACCACAAAGTTTTGTGAGGAAACAAGAAACCAACCAACCAAACCCTATTGAAGAGATCAGCAAGGCAGAGCCTCCTTTCTAGGTTTGATATGTGGACAAAGGGAAGTTTAACTTTTACATCTTTTATTAATGTGATCGAAATGAATGCATCAACATGAGATGGAAATGGAGATGGAGATGTCTTTTTTCAAGCACATTAATTCAGGAACCATGCAACCTAATCAATAAGAGACAACAGTGTGTGGTAGACTTCGATTAATCATGTGTCGATTCGAAAAAATTTTAGAAATTCAAATTTAATGATGAATTATTCGTAATTTTTAACCCATCACGTGACAATCCCATTGTATTTGCACCAAACCGTAGTTATCAGAACCGGACCGGTGATCAAACCGGTCAAGGTCCCGGTTCGGTTTTTCTGGTTGAACCGGTGGTTCATACCGGTTCAACCGCCGGTGCAATTAGAAATAATAATTACAAAATATAAAATATAAGATGTTAAATGCAAATAAAAAATAATTAACTTTGCTAGCATGATTGGTTAAAGATGTCGCCTGGAATTTACAGAGCTTGGGTTCAAAACCGGTTCAACCGGACCCGTCTGGTTCAGTGATATTTCAATATATCGATCGGTTCGACCAGTTTTGACCGGTTCATAATGCAATCTGATAAGATTTACAAATCGGACCGTGTCTAGTCCGATTCCCGATCGAACCGGCCAGTCCGGTCCGATTTTAATAACTATGCATTAATCCTATGTGCTTCATGCTACTTGTCAAAATTAGAGATGCAATTGGGATGAACCAAAATGGATTTCCATGGACCGGATTCAAATAGGTTTACTATACCTT
>NQLW01000011.1:9051256-9074829 GCA_002312845.1 Kalanchoe fedtschenkoi
TCGTTTTAATTAAAACACTCATTCATATTTCAAATATGATGTTATGTTCATCAGATGAACTGTTATATTCATCAGATGAGCTATTATCTTCATCGGATGAGCTACTATATTCATCAGATGATATGTTCATCAGATGGGCTGCTGTGTTCCTCAGTTGAGCTGCTACCTTCATCAGATGAGCTGCTATGTTCATCAGATGGACTGTTATATTTATCAGATGATATGTTCATTAGATGAGCTGCTATATTCACCATATGAGCTGCTATTTTCATAAGATGATTTGTTCATTTGATGAGCTGCTATATTCACCATATGAGCTGTTATTTTCATCAGATGACTTGTTCATCAGATGAGTTCATCAGATTTGATAATATGGTTATTCGGATGAGATATTATGTTCATCGACTTTAAAAAATGCGTAGTGTTTTAATGAAAACAAAACAAAACGACGTCGATGGGTGCTCTCGGTCCACCCATGAGTCATTGGTTGCATACTATACCGGGTAAAACAGGAACGAACCGGCCAGTTTGATCATGAACTAGTTCATTATAAAATTAGGCAACTGAAGTTGGCTTGAAAAACAATCGACATTCTCTCCGCTAGGCTGTCTATTGAAGTTGTTTATAATAACAACATGACAATCTATAATCAAAATATCCAATAATTATATCTAATTAAACCGAGAGTCAATCTGATCGGTTCGACCGTTGAATCGGGAACCAAAGGCACCGCCGTTTTGACTTCCGGTCCGGTTTTTATAACCAGTAACTACTCTATTTATTGTTTAGTCCGAATTGGAAATTGAATTGGTTCAAAATTATTATGAGTGATTTGTGTTAAGTTACAAGAGATTTGTATTTATGTTATGTCAATTCACGATTTTCATAACCCCAGTTTCACAAACATTCCACCCAAATTTAAATAAACCTTCACAAAACTTCTATACACTATATATATTATTTGATTTAAATAAATTGATGACAATAAAAGACAACGTTTTAATTTTAAAATGACATATAAACTCTGGTCCAACTCATTAAAATACAATAGACGGCGTTTATAAGTAAAAATCTAAAGCGTCGATCAGTTTTAATGACCGCGCTTTCTAAAAAGTATCGTTATACAATACACAGCGATTTTAACTTACGGAAACTTCATACGCAAAGCTTTGATAGGGATGCCTTTAGCGAAGGGTACGAAGGAGTTATGAGGACAAGTTCTTTTACGTTGTGTTTGATTTTGGGGGGAAAGTGAGGCAAAGTAATATGTGGGAAAAAAATACTTGGATTTCATTTATTTTTTTTGTTTGGTTTGAAATAGAAAAATGAAAGAAAAGCCACTAAAACTTTTAAGAAAATTGTTCTTCAAACTTTTGCATCTAATTTGCATTCTCATTACTTCTCCAATATCAGACATAAAATTTTATCAACATTTTGCTCATATTTTTCTTTCTCACTCATTTTTCCAAAACAAAACGGAGCCTTAGCGCACAAATTTGATATTAAATTCTAAAGGTGGAAATTGTCACTCCCAGAAAAGCATGAGAAAATAAACTTGAGAACTCATTTGTTACTACCACAAAGTTTTGTGAGGAAACAAGAAACCAACCAACCAAAACCAAACCAAACCCTATTGAAGAGATCAGCAAGGCAGAGCCTCCTTTCTAGGTTTGATATGTGGAAAAAGGGAAGTTTAATTATTACATTTTTTTTTAATGTGATTGAAATGAATGCATCAACATGAAATTGAGATGGAGAGGGAGATGTCTTTTTTCAAGCAAATTAATTCAGGAACCATGCCCGATCAACCTAATCAATAGGAGACAACAGTCAACAGTTTGGGGTAGACTTTGATCAATGCGTGTGTCGATTTGAAATTTTTTTAGAAATTCAAATTTAATGATGAATTATTCGTAATTTTAAATTCATCACGTGACAATCCGATTGTGTTTGGCACCAAACTATAGTTATCAGAACCGGACCGGTGATCAAACCGGTTCAAGGTCCCGGTTTTCTGGTTGAACCAGTGATTCATACCGGTTCAATCGCCAGTTCAATTAGAAATAATAATTACAAAATATAAAATATAAGATGTTAAATGTAAATAAAAAAATAATTAAATTTGCTAGAATGATTGGTTAAAGGTGTCGCCTATAATGTACAGGGCTTGGGTTCGAACCGGGCCCCATCTATTTTCAAAAATAGTTTTTTAAATATAATTATCTCTAATTATAATAAACCGGTTCAACTAGACCGGTCTGGTTCAGTGATATTTCAATATATCGGCCGGTTCGATCGGTTCATAATGCAATCTGATAAGATTTACAAAACGGACCAATGTCTGGTCCGATTCCCAATCGAACCGGCCGGTCCGGTCCGGTTTTAATAACTATGCACCAAACCAATGCATTAATCCTATGTGCTTCATGCTACTTGTCAAAATTGGAGATGCAATTGGAATGAACCAAAATGGATTTCCATGGATCGGATTCAAATAGGTTTATTATGCCTTTAAACAGTTTTAATTAGGAAATGTATAATTTTTTACTAATATTTTAGAATATAATATATTATTAATTATTATTATTGATGAACGCGTAGTCAAAATGCAGATCGTAATTATTTTATCATCTTTGCCTAACCTCAATTTCTCACATAGCCTGACCCCCTCCCTAATTTATATTTGGAAATTTTTTATTGTAAGTATATATTAAAACAATTATAAAAAATCTTGACCGCCCATTTCCTTTATCTTCCAAATCCTGCGGCTCATCTGTCTTCTCATTATTTGCTCACGTGCCACCATTATTTAATCCATAACATTATATGATTAACCTTTAATATTTAAAATTAGGCACTTTCAAAATTATTTTTTATTATTTGGTTGTGTCGAATTTTATTCCAAATTATGAATTAATATTTTCTTCTAATATAAATCAGTTGCAATGAAATAGTATAATTAATATCAATCAAAGTTGTTTGATTCATTATCTGTATAAATATTAATAATACACTCTTTAAAATCCGTATTAATAATCTTTTCAAATTAGATGGTATTATTTAATATGAACATCAATAATACACCTTTATTCTATACATTATGGACAGAGATTCAGCATTGCGCAGCACTTTGCTGCAAGCAGCTATAAATTACTAATAAATTAAATAAATAATTAATATGTATTTTCCCAATGTAACCTTCAAAAATAAATTACTAATTTTGTCGGAATTCTACTCTTAAAGCTAAAATACATAAAAATAAACAAAATATATAATTAAAAACCTGCAAAACCTTCCATCACTCCACCCAACTTTCAACCAGAAATTTCCAAAATTAAATTAAAAATAAAATATAAAAATCACACATATTTATACGTAATACACACCTCTCCATCTCTCTCGCTCAAATCCACACTTCTCACAGAAACCCAGAAAAATCTAACCTCAACCAGTTTCTCAAGCAAAGCACTCTGTTTTTAACAGCAGTTGCAGAAAACAGAGCATTTTCTGAGGAGTTTTGATTGAGTGTAAAATGAAGAGAAAGGGGGACGGCGGCGGCGGCCGGAGCAGGTTCGTGCGGCTGATGAAGCTCCCGATCCGCGCCCTGTCCCGCGCCAGAGACTACTACGTGCGCCGCATGGTCGACTGCGGGCAGGTGTCCAGGTGTCCCGGCGCGTACGGGGTCGGGCACGGCCTGCCCCGCAGCTTCAGCGTCGGGAGCTCGGCGGAGTCGGACGATCACCGGAGCGAGGATTTCAGGGAGTTGGTGAGGGCGGCGCCGGTGAGGACGCTGGCGAGCGGTGGTGTGCAGGTTGGGAGGGTGGCGAGGAGCGCGAGCGTCGGGGTGGGGATGGGGAGGATTGACGAGGAGAGGGCGTTTGAGGGGGAGGACGAGGGGGAGACGAGGAAGCTGAGGTTTGATGTCGGAGAAAATGGCGGCGGCGGCGGTGGTCGGAAACAGAGCGTTGTGTTCTGGAGGAGCAAAAGCTATGCTGTGACGAAGGAAAGCGTTGCATTTTGAGTCGAAACGACAGCGTTTTATTCACTCTTTTGCTCGACACTCGTTGGGTTTGGGTTGCTTGTAATTAATTATTGAATTAGAGTCATAATGATCATAGTTATCCGAATCGGATCGGACCGGACCGGTTCGATTGGGTCCGAACCAAGTTTCGGTACGGTTCATACATGCTTACTGAATTGCAAGTTAAATCGAGTAGAACTATAATCAACCAGTTCAGTCCAAAACCATCGAACCAAACCGATATTAATATGAACCAATTGACTACTTATGTACAAATTTATTAGTCTCTAATCAAACCATTAATACTAATCAATCCAAAATTATTCGTAATTGTTCAAAAACTGCACTTGAGGCAATTCAAACTTGACAACTTAAAACTCTTATCGTTGGCTACACTAATTTACTTGTTACTATATCTTATCAACTTAACTTACTAAACCACATATTAAATCGGTTGGTCCGACCGATCACACTGATGAATCGGGAAACGGAAGCATGACCATTTTGACCTGCGCTCCGGTTCTAATAATTATTAATAATTATGGCTTTTCGCTCTAAACGAAAGCGATTAAGACAGAAAAACATAATATTTAAATCTGAAGTAAAATGAGGGATTTGAGTGTAAGTTCAAACCAACTTGCTGGAATTGGACTATGGCACTCTTGCTCTACATAACAGAGTTAATCATTAAGGAAGATGATTAATTAACAGTTAATAGACAAGTAGGATTTTGGCCCACAAGGGCTCTTAGTCTTTCAATTTTAGCCTAAAGTAAACTTTCAATCAAGGCACGATTTGTAACGCTTTGTTTAGACGCGTGTGTTTTTCACCGGATAAGGATTGATGAGATGGATAATTTGGAGTCGATTTTTGCTTCAAAAGTTGGGGCTAGTAGGTGATCTTCTTCTTCTAGCACTTTATTAATGATGCTATTTTAACCACAAAGCAAAGGTTACCAATCATGGATAGTCGAGTTAATTCAAATCGAATCATAAAGTTTTTTGAAGTTTAATTGGACAGTATTTCCGAGTTATATATACGGGAGAAAAAATATGAGAAGATTTGACCGAGAAAGTATTGTTTCTGAGTTTTTTTTTATGGAGAGAATCGCAGGAAAAAAAAAAAGCTGCCAAATTTTACGTCTGATTTAGATAGATTTGTGAGCAAAAAGAAATATTTACCGCTATTCTCTATTTTTATTGTTCACTTTCACAAATGTTAAGGACAATTTAGTAATTAACATGCTTCTTTTCTTATTTCTATCCAAATTCACTCGGGAAAAACTTTTTACATCTATTCATTCAAAACCATTATTTTTCTTTCTTTCTCCTCTCTTTGAACACTTCATTTTTAAATCACTCCGAATTGTTGAATCCTCTCGGCAAATTTCTCTATTCATCAAAGAAATAGATTCTTCAAGATTAAAAAAAAAAAAAAGGAACAATAGTTTATGAGTTGATGGATAGTCAGTATTGAATAAAAATGAACATCTTAAGATCACATCATTATCATTTTATGAGAAAATTATTATGTTTTTTTATAATCGACATAATAAACATAAAAAAAAATACTCACACACTTAACCATCGGTGAGATTTGAAACTCGAGACCACTCGGCCACCAAAAATTCGATTTCAATGCCAATGAGCTGGATTGCCTCCGAGTTATTAATATCAATACAATATTAAATAAAGTATACAAAAGTTACTTGACACAAACTGATTAAGAAATGTGACGTGGTTAAGCTTATTTTAATCCTTTTTTAGTTCATATAAAATGATTGAGAGTGTTCACCAGCATATTAACATCTACCCCACGCATATCAATCCTGTTAACAATCATTATGACACTAATAATATTTAATGCCAATTTTAGTTGTAAACAAGTGGATTAGGATGATTATTATGCAAATGCAGCCAATGCAGGTTAGGCAACAGAAAATCAGAGTGCAAGGGATGATTAAATGGCCTATACCCTTATCTTCTTTTGGATGTTATCCTTGGCCAACAAAATTTTTCTAGCAACTCAGACCGGTTTGGCCTGTTGATTTTTGGTACAACAACAGATACCTAGAATTAGGCAGCACCCAAACGCAACCGAAATACAACAAGATCAGAGTAGAGAATACCGAGTGAGTGCTTCTATGTCTTCCCCCATGTGCACGATCGAGTTTCCAATGCGCCGGAGCTGTCTTGATAATTAGTAAGGTTGGTTGTTGCTTACTTATCGCGCAGCTCCCGCTTTGGAAGCAAGTCGGGTCTTCTTAATCTGAAGTTGAACCTCAGTCCTGGAACAGAAGGATAGCCAGAGACCATAGGTAAGTGTTTCAGAAGTTTCAGGATTCCAGATGGGTCATATGAATTTTGTGTGCAGAGTGGGAGAATACCGTGGGATTTTCTTGAGAAGAACTTGAGGATCTCGTCGATAATTATCACCTGCATTATGGGAAGTGTGTTTTGAACAGTGGGGGAAAAAAATAGAGGGCAAATGAATACTGAAAGGAATGCCTCAATTACAGGAAATGAAAGGTAAAGGACAACAGTCCAATCGGCCCATGAGAGTGGAGTCACCTGGAAAAGTATCATGTCATTTTAGTCGTTAAGTACAAACAGATCAAGGCAATTGGTTGAAAACTTGAGGTCGACAGCTTACCGAGAAAAGAATGGACAGAGGCTTCACGTATAGGATTAGCATGTGAAGGAGCATAGTCAGCACGATGGAACCAACTAGCCATAAATTACTCCATGGAGGGACAACACTAACAATAGAGAGACGGATGAGTTAGAATGTGTTCTTTGGTATTGAAAATGAAAATCTTTTGTAGGTTAAGTTAGTTCAAATTTTTGTGTAATAAAATATTTTGAGTTAACTCCACCAAAATTAAAGTTCTCTCTGTAGGTCTAATGAAATATTTTATTTAAGTTTAGCTAAGTTAATTTCAATTTCAACTCAGAAGAACACACCCTTAGTCTTAAGCGACATTTCTATAATAAGACCTATCAGAAGATAAGCAGATGTATGAGACTGACTTACAGGAGAGATTGGTTTTCGCTGAGGTTATTGAGAGCATTAAACATCTCGACAACTACAAGCACCGTCATGGACACAGTAGACGGATGTCTGTCATCAAATATGCTACAAGGATAAGATGTTTCTCTGGTTGAGCAGGTGTCGAAGCTTATCTGTAAGGAAATAGGGAAAAAAGTGAGAAGTTAGTTAATTAATTACTCAAAAATGTCCATTAAAAAGAAAAGAAATGCAAATCACCAATTCAGCGTACGGAAGCTTTGGACCACTTTCGGAGTAAAGAAACCACCATATAAATCCAGCAATGGTGGCAAGGCCAACATATGCTGCAAAAAGACCAGACATGTATGAAAACAACAATGCAAGTGTATGTATAGTGACACGAATGGTTTATGAAACAACAAGCTGGAACAATAGATGAAGATATACTGGATTCTTGTTTACCTCCGATGACCAGGTAGCGGAAGAATAGCCATCCACTAACCACAGCTTCGTTCACCTTGATGTTCAAGAGAGGCCATAGGAATAAGTCTTGGGAATGGACTATATGTAGAAATTATTTATATACAATTTCATCAACATTTGAAGGTTCTAAAATTCTGGTAAAGGCAAGCACAAAAGAGCCACATTCAGGAAATTAAAGGTTCTTCATCTTCAGTAAGAAATTTCATTCTTTGAATACACATGCTAGTTGCTACTCATACAAATCAAAAAAGGATCCACAGTTAACAACCCTTTTCATTTTGGTTATGGATTAACAGTGCACACCACGAAGATATAACCGCCACTCTCAAAATAATCATGAATCAATACCACTAACCTGCGTTTGCTAATGCATTTTCTTATGTGAAGAAAAAAGGATTTGTTAAGTTGTCCAGAACTTTTTCATTTGTGCATAGAAAAATGGAAACTATTCATCAATATTTTATGTTAATCTCATGTCACCACTTCGAAAGTAATTGTGTGAACTAAGAAAAAACAAGACTAAAAAACAAAATATGGACAAGTATTGCCAAATGATCCAGTCATACCTTGCGAGGTTTAGATTTCATGACATCAGAGTCTTGCTTATTAAAACCAATAGCAGTGGCGGGCAATCCATCGGTAACTAGATTGACCCATAGGAGCTGGACCTGTGAATGGGGCGAGAAGTTACTTTATATTTTAAAAGAAAACACTACGAGATTATAATATCTCAGTCGTCTCCATCAAAGAGACCACAGCTTCTATAAACTTGCATATTGCCTGTCAGTTAATATATCATTGTGCTCCTTACAGATCACTAATACGACACTATGAGAAACAGACCAATTGAGGTGGAATAGAAAATGTCAAATAGGATCTAGAGTTGTTATTGAAGAAAGTAGAGGGGCTAGACCAAAAGAAAAACTTACAGGAGCAAGAGTATCAGGTATTCCAAGTACAGCTGCAACAAATATACAAACTACTTCTCCAATATTTGAAGAGATCATGTATCGTATGAATTGCTTAGTATTATTGTAAATTGCCCTTCCTTCCGCAACAGCCTGAAATGATTCATTGACGTCATCAGCTGGAAAGATAAAGAATTGTACATAGAGAAAAAACTCAACCGAATGCTGAACAAATAGTTTGGCGATCAGAACGCACCGCCACAATTGAAGCAAAATTGTCATCAGCTAACACCATATCAGAAGCACTCTGCACAACAAGGAAAAACAAAATAGTTAACTACATGAAGGGAATCCAAATTATCATCCGAATAGAAGGCTTGGAGTACCTTCGCAACTGCTGTCCCTGAACCCATTGCAATCCCAATGTCTGCTTTCTTCAGCGCAGGTGCATCATTGACACCATCACCAGTCATTGCAACCTACAATTTCGTTCATCGGAAACATTTCAGGGAAGCTGGGGTGTGAAGCCAGAAATCACCAATGGAACAAGTTAGTGAACATCACATCTATTACTAGCTATACAATACGACAAACTTTTTCCAAACTTGGTTTTCAATTGGTATTATCAGATCATTAAACTAAATCCATGCCGGATCCCTGGCTTTTACTAATCCATCTATAACCCATTCAGTTTAGTAAGGCCACCAAGGATGAGGACGAAAGGAATGGAAATTCTCAAGCCAGACCGGCCTTTCTTATCTCTGTTATATCACATACGAATGTCTAGTTCTTACATGTGTTTAACTCTTTTATGAATATGACGATAACTGGAAGGGGGGTAAATAGCAAGATCACAGATATACAGTTCTAGTAACAAACAAGCCACCGCCCACAAACTTTTATGCAGTAATATGTTGAATGATTCATCCTAAGTGTGATGTCAGTTTGACTTGTAGGTTGATCACACTGTCGCACAATACTCACCACCTCATTCTGGTGTTGTAGAGCCTCAACTAGCATCCTTTTATGAGCAGGCTCAACCCTATACAGTAATGACATGCCATTAGAAGTGCAAATAGAACGGAGTTCAAATAGCACATAGTATACACAACTGTAGCAATCGAATAAATAAAACCATGCATACCTAGTGAAGATGGCCATTCGCTGTAGTGCCAGTGTTTTCTGTAAAGCCGGAAGCTCTTCAAACTCGGAAGCAGTGTAAGAATGCTCCGAAAAATCATCTAGATGGTCAAAAGCACCTATTTTCCGACATATTGATTCTGCAGTTGACTGAGATTAATAGCACAGTCAGTTACCAAGGGTCAAAGCAAACCGAAAAGATGCACCAGATTCAGATAAAGTATGAAGCTTCACTTACTTTGTTGTCTCCAGTGACAACTATTACACGAATTCCGGCCGTCAGGCAAGACAACATAGCATTCCTTACTTCCTTTCTTGGAGGGTCAAGCATGCCAACCTACGAATCCGAACAAAAGCAACTAATAGGCCAGCGGTGTTCACAAATTATGATTGTCAAGTTGATTTGAATCAACATTTCAAATATATTTCTTCAACATCCAGTATCCAATTTATTCATGTACGTTGCTGTAGAATATACAAATAGATAATCACATTATACTTGAAAAGAAAGCATACCAACCCAATAAACGTGAGATCCTTCTCATCATCATAAGATAGAGCCTGTTGATGAGTGGGCATCCGCTTCATAGCTAGAGCCAGGCATCTCAAAGTTTCTTTCCCAGCGAACCTGGTTCACGTGATTATTTAAGACTTTTCAACTTTGATTACATTGCATTAGCACACAGTAACATATAATGAACAATATCATCAAGATATCAAGTTACTTCCGAAAGTCGTAAACTATGACATTTTATTGGCATTAATATATCAAGCAATAAAGCACACACATACAAGGGATTCACGCATATTAGTGCTGGAAAAAAATCTATTAAGACACGATATGGAGGGCTACCATGCTGTTTGAGAACACTTAGAAAGAAAATCTAACCTGTTGAATGTTGACTCCAATTCAGTTCTGATTGTGCTAGTGAGTGGAACTGTGGAGCCATCGTCATTGCAGAGCACGTTAATACACCGAGGAATTATACTCTCGGGAGCACCTTTTGTAAATAACATTTCTGTCTGTTTTCTACTACAGAGGACACTCATCATTTTTCTGTCACGCGAAAATTCCAGAAGCGACACCTATATTTTCCAGCAATAATTGTTCAAACACGGTCCTCTAAGATGACAATATCATGCAATATATTGAGTAAAAACAATGAATCTGTTCATCCATATCCTATCATAGCCAGCCTAATAAGAGGACTGTGTAAACAATTGCATGGTAAACCACAAAGTTCGTGCTCCAACCAAAATGTGCCCTTAACTGTTTCATTTTACCCATTCAAACACATAAAAATGCAATGAAGCATAAAATCTGTGCCGTAAATAGCAATCCCCATGCAAAGTGAATGATGGAGTGGTTTGCTTATTTTCAGTTTGCACGAAATTAAATTTATGTTTAAGAATCATGTAGTTAAACGCTAAAACCAGCTACAAGGAAATCTATATTCTGCATGTAATTGTATCTACAATCTATGCAGGAGTAAATCATTACTACTTCCGGTTATCCAGGCAGTCTAAAGACATCCCTGATCAGATTTGAGAATCCACACCTTTTTGAATTGGTTTTCCCAATAACGGTTACAATATGATGCACGCTCATGCTTGCTTAGCATATTCAATGCAGAAGGCATGGAATCAAAACCAGGAAGCCCAACCTGACAATACGAAAAATAGAAGGCCAGCCACCAAAAAAATAAGGTTAAAGGGAAACAACAGATTGTGGAGAAAGAATATGACGTATCTCTGGTAAAATTACCTTTTCTGAAAATACCCTGAAGGCAACTTCAGTCGACTCTCCTATTTTTTCGTAGGCCCCCTTGTCGGGGTTATATTGCAAAACAGACTCATTACAAAGAGATGAACACATTGCCATATGAAGAAGACAGGGCGACTGGGCAGGAATATCAAGCTGCAAAAGCAAAAGAAAATTCATGATTAGATTATCCCCAGACGTGAAAAGAGGTTTGAACATAGACACATGTAACCTGAATATGATCTTCCTGGAAACTACAAGTAATGCTCACAGAAATAAATTACTATGAAGGCCATAGGTCAGCCTTCTGGAAGCTAATTTATGAAGAATGAAAATTGATCTAAGGTCTGCCATGCATTTTAAGAACATTTTGCTTTTGCAACCTGCAGTCATTTGCTGAAGCTAGTATTCCTAAAAAGAACTCCCAATCAAATTATCTAGCTTATTGAGATTCTTGCAACTAGGAGTCGCTCTCAAAGATGTCTATGAATGTGTCTCTGAATTGTAAGTTGGTAATAGACAAAAAATACCTGTCTTCCACTTCCATCAAAAATAAAGCCTTCTGGTGCATATGTTGTACCACTGACACTGTATTCAGATGTCACAGGACCCTGGTGTGCGGAATGAATTACACACACCTGCATATAAAAAAATGGCACAATACATACCGTAACAAAGCATAGACAGTATAGTAAACAGATGTGATATCAGTAGAAACTAGAAACTAGAAACAGATAGAAAAGAAAGCACATCAACATGCTGAAATTTCCACATAAAGTTATATTTTTAAGTTCTTGTTCTTAAACATAAGGTAAAATATGCAGACAAGATCTAGGGATTTTTCATGAATCCTGAGAAAAGAAATAAACAGGTAAAATATCAAATAAAGAAAACATGGCTAACACTTACTAATTAGAATTCGAATATCAAGAGAGAGAAGAAAAATGTATACAGCCTACTTCATCAGGGATATTGAGAATCTTAAGATATGGAGGACATCTATCTTGTAAATGTAGTAATACATACCTTGGACACGGACATCATATTGGTAGTAAGAGTACCAGTCTTGTCACTACAAATCACTGTTGTGCAACCTAGAGTCTCAACAGACGGCAAAGATCTGACAATGGCATTCAGTCGTGCCATTCTCTTTGTTCCAAGAGCCAAACATCTATTAACCACACGGATATTAGGATCAAAGTAACACATTGAGATTATTGCCCATAACAAGGCTACAAGTGAAGTTACACAGATTTTATTTAGCCATATATGGACAGCTGCTGAATCCTATCCACATGATTCTATCAAAAGGTGAAGCAAATGGATTCTACATATGTATAAAATAGAGGCTTACGTTGTAACAACTGCAGGCAGCCCTTCAGGAATTGCAGCAACTGCTAGAGCGACTGCAATCTAGGTAAAAATAAGTCTGGTGAGTTACAGTAGATATTTACATTGAAAAATAGAATAAACTTGAAAGTTCACTACAAGCTAGTTCATGAGTTTGTTAATAAGTACATACATCGAGCACTCTTAATTGAAATGCACATAAAAGAACAAGATAACAGATGGAACCTTAAAGTAATGTATAGCACCGCGCAAGAACCCCCCATGAGCAGGATCACGAAAATGGCCAATATTGACAATCCATACCAGAACACAAATCCCTGCAATAACCTACAAAGTACAAACAGGTCACAAAATTTGAAGCTGCAATTTAGAGACTGCGATTTAAATGTTTTGGGATCAAAGAGGATGAGGGGGCACTATAACTTGTGAGTTATGACACCACAATTCTTATATTTCTGTAACTTATATTGGGACATGTATAACTTTCATAGGGTAAAAAAGGGAAATAACGAAAACCAAACTGCATTCTAATACATTTATACAGTCATGCGCCAAAGCAGCATCCCTATATGACATCGGCCATGACTACTCTAGTCACAATGACCATGCAGCTTCCATGTCCGACATAAATATTAATCTAACGCCCTATCGGGGATTAACTGAAGATTGCTTACTCAGGAATATCTCATAAGCTGATATTGTTGAATGAATTGACTTATGGAGAATTATTAAGAAACAGCTATAGGTGCAAGTAGTACTTGCACAAATAAAATAAGTATCTTCTACAGAGTTCATACTTCACATTGTATCTGAATTCTTAAGACTAACAGCTTATGTTAAAACAACTTTAGAACTTTATACAATAAAGGCTGGAGACAACTCAAGAGTCCTAAGTACAATTCTGAGAATATCAGAAAAATGAGCTTCTTTTATCTATAACAATGCAGCAGTGAGAAAGAAAAATATGGACACTCACCTTGGCTAAAAATGAGCCAAACTCATCAAGCTTTTTTTTCAATGGTGTTGCTTCCTGAAAATGGTTTCAGATCACGAGTTAGACTCCACCTATATTACCTAAATGCCACTTGACATCTAAGATTTGAATATGTCACAATGAGGCAACCGATCCAACTTACAAAACACAAAATTTGGGAGCAATTGACATAGCCAAAAGAAAACAGATGTGCATTTGAAGAAAATAAATGAAACATGGATAATCGTAGCTTTACCTCTTCCGTTTGTAACATAGAATCTCGGATGCTACCCATAGCAGTATTAGTCCCAACTCCAACCACAACAGCTCTTGCACGTCCTGCAACCACCACAGTGCCCTGGCCATCAAGCAAATCAATGCACAAATAAGAAACATATAAGAAATGACAACCAAGGTAAAAGTGCAACATCATCCATGCCAATTTGATATGCCGCCTCTTGTTATAATGTATGGGATGTATGATACAATTAAATGATGATGCGATGTAATTCTTACTGAGAATAGAGTGTTTATCTTGTCCTGGTAAACAGCATTTGCTGCTACAGTTGATGAAATATCTTTATCCACAGAGTAGCTCTCGCCTGCCATAAAATTAAAAATCTAAGGTGTGAATTGAACTGCAATAGCAGAGTGTGAATGAATAATCATACAAATATACGGCGTTTACAATGGTCTTTTATGATAGAAAAAATCGAAGCAAGGTCAAACATCACTCATTGCATCATCATCATAGCATTAGTCACTTAGGGGTCAGTTTTACGAACACAAAATATGACTAGCTCTTCCGTAATGACCCTTGCTCCATCCAATTCTATCCATACTCATCTCAACAATTACTCTATGTCACTTCTACAAAAAATGTAAACGGTCTACATGTTTTTATATGATGAAAATATGACATTTTATCATATGAAGAGTAAAAAAAATGCACAGGTCATTGATATCCATATTGAAAATTAATAGTCACCACTACACTCGTGATGTATGATATGATGGTGGATTCATCTTTCTAAACAATCCAAGTGATGCATGCATGGGTTAACTAATCCGATTAATAGTTATATTTGAAGAATTGGTTACCAGTAAGAATTGCTTGATCAACTCGAACTTGATTACTCAGCATCTCAATCATTCTCATGTCTGCTGGAATCTTGCACCCCACTGTTTAATCCATAGACAATGGCATAATCATTAAACCATACAAGGAAAGCTAGTAGCAAGAGTTAGTGCCGCTTAAGATACAACTATGACCTACCACATACTTCAACAATATCTCCTGGGACAAGTTCAGTGGCCGGTAGGATGGAGAAGCAACCTGAAAAATTATTTTTTGACATTCAAGTTATAAGTGAAAAGAGGAACAAAAGTAGTACCAAATTTAAATAAGAGTCCGTTAATGAAAAGTATTCAAAATAACGAACTCATATTTTTGGAGAACTGACAAGTTAAGTAATCCATGGTAAATGGTTTCAAATAATGATGGTGCTGCCAACACCTTCAAACACAAACGCCTAATAAATCATCTAAAAGAAGATCTGACTTAAACAAAGTCCACATAAAACACTTTAGACATCGCTATAATCAGCATTTCAGCAACTAACTAAATTATAATGAACTCATACTTTTGCAGACCTGACGTTTCTATAAGTAATCCATGGTAATAGGTTTCTAAAAAAAATGATGCCGCCAAAACCTTCAAATGCAATGCCAAATAAAGCATCTAAAAGAAGGTTCGGATGTAAACAAAGTCCATATGAAACACTTCAGACATCAATATAATCAGCAACTGGCGGAGTTACCATTTCGTAGCACAGTAGCTACCTCAGCCTGATAAGCACGCAACTCCTGCAATGACAAATCAATGAAAATCGAGCTACAAGCACATAGAATCAAATATGGAGTTGAAATCAGAATAATAAAAATATGTCACTTAACTTCAGAAATCACAACATAAAAGCATGCATTTCGTTCAGGAATTCTCATGGTTTCACAAGGCAAATTGCAAATATAGTACGAAACCATATGCATTGCTAGCATGGTTTGGACCACATACTAGGTTACTTTTTAACAGGTCTTTCTATGTGTTTGGAATTGCTAAAAGATAGAAATAAGTACCATAATGATACCATGCATTAAGAACCATCATGCTACCCAAAACTTAAGAAAGAGAAATAGAAGTAAAAGATTGCTAATGAGTCCCTTAAGAAAGCTGGCAATGCTTCTTAGTCCTCAACCATGTTTATCAATGTGTAGGTACAGTTTGAGGTGTCAAAATAGCACCCAATAGATCCCAACTATGAAACTTAATTGACAATATCAGATTAGGAATCATTAAAAAATCAAAGTGTATCATTTATAACGCGTAAAACTAATATGTGTCACCAACTGATTAGCTCAGATCTTGCAATAAACTTCAGTAACACAAACAAAGGCAGTTTGGCATGAACAATCTGGTATTACCTCAAGTGCCTTTTCAGCATTTGTCTCCGTAATCACTCCTACTGCTGCATTTGCAGCCAAAATCATCAAGATAACCTTCACATGAGTAAATTTCACAGAAGGTGAAGTGGATGTAAGCTCTGGTTTCTCCTCAAAATTAATATTAAAATCTCAGTTTATATACGATGGGCTGGTTTTCTTTTTCTTTCTCTTTTTTCTAGTCAACTTTTAAAATAGCTGCACTTAGCAGTTTATTCTACCATATTTTTTTTTCATTCAAACACGGGCCTAAAATGAGACGAACAAACCGTGACGGATGCAACTAAGCAAGCTTGTATAAAGCAGAGAAGTTTATTATCTTACGGAAGGTTCCAGAAAAGCCATTAAGCCAGTCTCTCCATTGACCAGGGCCAAAATAAATGACACAACAGCGGCAACTATCAAAATCTTAACAAGCAAGTCATCAAATTGCTTCAGAACCAATTTCCAGAAAGGAGTGCCTGAAACCAGTAAGACATTGGGTTATACTCTAATTCACTGAATTGAATTAATAATAACAATTTCCAGAATACTATCAAGAAGAGATGTGATGCGTTGATAAGTATCTAATTCTAAAATAATTATGATAGCATGAAACGAACCCAACTACTTGAATTTCCACAGCCAAAATATTCCATGGACATTTATGTTCATTTTCATCTCCCTTAGAACAAAGCTTATCAAATATACATATGAGCCCTCAGTCCTCACATAAAGCATGCACAGAATTCAGATAGATGTGATGGAAATAGATTAAAATACTGGAGCATAGCCATGGGGTAAAATTATGACCATATTTAATTAGCATTTGATCATTATAAAGAATCTTGAGTATGAAATATTAATAAATCTATATAGTACTCTAAAAACTGAACATATGACCATCTCAGATGATGAGTATTTTGATCTAATAAGGCGCAGGAAAAGTGTCAAAACTGAGTAAAAACTTACTTTTCTCTTCTGGAAGCACTGCAGTAGACGAAATACCCATGCAAACAGACAGGGGCACAACCGAATCAGTATAACACAGATTATTACCATTGAGACTGTATCTACTAGAATTGACTGGAAGGTACCATTTTTTCCATAAATCCTCACGTGTTCAGCAACCTGGAAACAAGTGATGTAATACAGACCTAATTAAACAACAAACTTATCACACACACAGAAACATCAAATTCATTCTTCCTCAATTGCAAGTTAAATTCAACTGGGAAGTAAACAACTACCACTCAAAATGCTGAAAGTATCAACAACCAGCTACAAAAGCTAGAGATTTCCAGTAAAAAGATGAATCATCCAACCTGAAAATCATTCAGTCCTTTAGCCGGGTCTACTCCAAAGTGCTCCAAAACCTAATCAAAGTAACATGCAGTCAACAATTAATATATTAGTAAATCACACTTAAATCAAAAACAGTGATTGCCTTACAAAAGATCACCAAAAACGATCACATTACAATGCATAACCAAGCAGCTAAATTCAACCAAAAAACCAAACTCTCACTTCAGCCACACATCCTCAAACCACCAAACAAACAAAAGTTAGGATCAAACCAATACGCAAAATCAATCTGATCAGCTCAAATCACCTCCCCAACCGATCTGGCGTACGCGTCTTCCATCGACGAGGTCAGATCGACCGCTAAAACACGTCGCCGATTGCTCCTCGCCTGCCTCTGGATTTTCTTGCAGAAAAAATAAAATAAAAATAAAAATTTGTCGTTTTCTTAAATTGTTTTTTGCTGGTGAGGTTGAAGTTTAGATCTCGGGAGTTGGTGTTCGCAGGTCGCAGCCGCATGTGTCCGTTACGGCGAAGCGAACCGAGTTTATGGGCCGGTCCGGGCCTCGGACAACATATTATTGGGCCGGCCTCATCAATGGTTGTTCTCGTCAGCCCAATGAAATATATTTTTAATAGTTTTTTACTTTTTATTTTCATTTTTTCACTACTTTTTATTAGGCTGTTAGAATCAAATTTTGTGAGTGAATATGAATTATGATGAGTCAAAATGAGGCTATATTCTACTAATAATAATAATTATTATTATTTTGGCAAACTTCCGCATATTATCTATAGTAGCAGTCTGGATATTAATAATAATAGGATAAATAATTTCACTTATTCTGGAGGGATAAAAAATCATAGTTTCAAAACTAAAATCTATATTTAGAGATTTTTAATATTTATTACATTTTGTACCAAATACATTATAAGTTATTAACTATCCTCTCTCACTTTTAATTCCAACTACCAAATGTGGGCTAAGTAAATTTTTATGTGCTTCCATTAAAAATGAATAAAAATACATTTTTGAAAGATGCCATTATATCTTACTCCCTCTGTCCTCTTTTACTTGTCACTTAACCGAATTTTTTTGTCCACTTTTACATGTCACTTAATAATTTTCAATTCGTATTTAATGTCAACAACTACCTTAAAATGTCATACATTAATCACTTCATTATCATATTCAATAAAAAATATATTCTCCACCAGTAATCATCTACCAATTTTACTTTTTGCACGAACTTTTTTTATAAAAACATTAACAATTCATTCATTAAATTTGTTCAACCGTTAGCATTAACTTCACCTTATTCTATTCAAATTAATCTTAAACGACATGTAATAGAGGACGGAAGGAGTATTAACTAAGTCAACATCTAATTAAATTAAATTTTTATTAACATTTTTCTCAATAAAATACATGAAATATTTATGTGAAGTGTAACTAAATTGATTGACTTTGAGCTTTGCATTGTTCTTTCATCTTCATCCTTTCTCCTATTATTTTTCATTTTTATTTTTTTATTTTCTTAGTTTTCAATGAAGTCTCGGTTGTGAATAAATATATTTTGTAAACGATTGAAGTGGCCTAATCAAACTAATAATAAGATGGTCACACTAACATACATCATTATTTATCAATTAAATAATGGTTCGTGATAACTATTTATTAATAAATAAATATATTTTAATAAAATATTAGATCCGGTGATGTCAGTCATTTGCAGCAAATCATTCTTCTATATTTGTCATGTAATTAAATTACTTTTAATTTTTTTATTTTGATTGACACGTGATTACAGTTGATTAATTATTGATATTTAAAGTTACCTTGATTTGTAGCGAAACCACTCTTATTTGTATAATACCACCTTGTTTTAAATGGATGTAACATGACTTCGTTACATGGGATCATAATCCTTAAATAAAGTTTCTAATAATGATTTTAAGAAATTTAGATAGACGGTGTTAGGAGCGGAGCCTGAAAACTATTAAGAGAAGTTATTTATCTAAAAGTCATATTTTTAATTGTTAAGAGGTTCATTATGATCATTTTTTTAACTTTATAACTCAAAATAACAAAAAAAATATACGTAAAAATAATTGTTGAGTGGGCATCTATGCTCTGTGACATCAGATATAATTATGCGTGACTTGTAATCTATGTATTCAATACTATCGAAAAGGACACATTTAGTTTAGATATTCAATTTTATTATAACGGACATTAATTTGAATGTGTAAGCCATTTCGAGGACTGTTCCTGTCGTGTCTACTTCGAAGATAAGATACTTCACCTAAATTCACAATCTGACCCCGCTCCTCACACATGGATCCGCCATTAAATTATGTCTATACATGTACTATGTATACAGCCAATCACGAGTTGATATCTCAATTAAAATAACACATAATCAAAGCATGGTTGATTGGCCAAAATACAAGCATCAGAGTAAATTATATATCTGTTTAGAATTAGTTGTAGTCATAATACACATGATTTACACGGATGAAAATCCGCAGCCAAATCAGATTCTTCTCAAATACATACGAAGTGTATAGGTCTACATACAAATAGACAATCTTAAATCATTGTCAAGAAGCAGGACTTATTGACAAAGACACTAATTTCATGCGTATGGATTGTATTTCAAGCAGCCCTAGCAAGCTAGGGTTTTCGTATCACTGTAGGTCGGGTCGCATAAGGTACTAAGTTTGAAGCAGGAAGAGTTAAATCTCTGAACGGCTTTCACTCTAACCCTCATGCTAAATAGCTCTTTCACATATTGTCCGCTCCTAGATAGCTCATTCAGAAGTGGCGCTCACGACGGCCTATTTTAGACGGTTTCACTCTAACACTCTGGAAACCAGATAATTCTTTCTCAGATCGCTCCCTCCATTTCAACTCTCAATAAAAGATACATGAATCCAAGAGAAGAGTCAAATACAAAAGATACCTAAATATTATTGCATAATTTTTCGTACAATTAATATGAGATTGTAACAGATTGATCAGGTCACCGGTGGCTTTTTGGGCTCTCTCATTTTCATTATCTTTTGACAGACAACGATACCGTGCGCATCACATAGTTATTCCATGGAACTTTTGTGTGTTACCTTGTCTAGTCTCCTTCATCACATGAATATTTATGTACACATGTGTTTGCCTGTTTGTTTGTGTTGTGTATTTTTGCTTAGGAGTCCTATTTCTCAGGACGTCCTTCTCACAACCTGGCTGGCGACAACACATTCACAACTGGGATAGAAAATTAGGTGAAAGTTGTTATTGCATTCTGTGTGCTGGCCTTTGCTTTACTAGGAGCCATCATGTGTTTATAGAAGCCTGATTTTGAAGGTAAATTATAATATGATATTGGTCATCGGGGCGTGGTGATATGTAACTGTTAATTTTGAAGTTTCGAGTTTCTTTTGTCTGATAAAAAAACCACGATTTTGATCAAAAAATTATGAGAAAAAAAATATATTTTGACATTATTTGATGATATTGGTTTTCTACAACGGTAAATTAGGGTTGTGGTACCTTTTACCTTAGCTAAGAGATGTAATGAGAGGGTCTGAAAATAATTTGGCGCATACGGATTTATATAAATTTAGACAGACTAGTGACTATACGTCAATGATAGACGAAGTTAGTTCAAATTGAAGGTTTTAATTATTTTTAATAATGGGTCATGAAAGACCTAAGATAAAAGTCACAGTTAAATGGTATATGTAAATCATTCAAAATTATTTTGACCTACTAATAATGCTTTTTTTGTATTATGAAAAAATTGATAATACAACACTGTCCATGTCACAAAAATATAAGTTATAAATGAGTACTTTTTTTTACACAGCTTAGCATAAGGCACATGTAATTCTATATGACCTTTCTCTTTGTCTGAAACTCGTGGTTGGAAATCCAAACTCATGAACCGAAGTACTTTTTCTGAATTGGCTTCCCCTGAAAATAATCCCAAATTAGAAAAACCTATACGAATTTCTCAAAACAAAAAAATAATAATAATAACCAATGACATTGGTCGCATAAAAACTCTCCAAGCAAAAAAATAGAAATAGGAGACCCTGAAAATCGAATAATAAATTTCTTGTAAAACTAAAGGAGAATATGGATAGACATTTGCAGAGACAAGAATTAGGTCAAATTCTCTATTTAGGATTTTCACATGTCCAACCACAATCTTCCAGATGAAAAAAAATTCGACAAGTGAAATGTTTTGTGTACCTTTGAAAGAGATGCTGCAGAGCCTTCGTGCCCATTTGCAGTGTTGTTATACGTCGATGATTGCTTATTCTGGTAAATAATTTGAACATGTGAATGAATAAAATCGAAATATGCACATGACTTTATTCATTTTTTATCTCATGAAATTCAAAAAAAAAAAGAAAAAAAAAAGAAGAAGAGGAGGAGGAGGTAAATAGATCAATATGAGTAGAGATGTGCAAGCTAAAAAGCTCACCATGGAGTGGGAGCTAGCAGTGTCATCAAGCTGGGATCTATCTCTAACTTTTCCATTTCTCTTCGTCTTCCGCTGGGCCTCCGATGCACTATTATTCCGCTCGCTCCGGCCAAAACCCTCCCGCTCCTCCTCGTCCTGGTACTGTCTAGGACCCGATGAGGCGTCCGACACCATGGACAAATCCTCTTCCCCTCCACAGTACCCTTTACTCCAATTTTCCTCTTCATACTCTCCACACATCATCTTCATACTCATGCCTCTTCTTCGACGAGTAGTCTTCGACGAAGAGCCAGACTGGTTCAAGTACGTCGTCCAGCCAGATTCGCACCCGCTGCTGAAATCCGATGATGATGTGTTCATCTGTACGTGTGGGTCTGATCTGGAGCAGATGTGAGGTTTCTTGAGGTTTTTGGTTTGGGTTTATATATAGATAGGTGTGTTTTGGAAAAGGAAATTAAAGATGGATTTTTATTAATAATTAAATTTGACTTTTACAAATATTTGAATTAAAAAAATGTTACTTTATCCAAATTTGTTATTCCAACTTTTGACATTTATGAAAGGAATTTACTTGAATAGATATTGTGGCCAAAAAATCATTGAACCTCCCAGTGGCACTGATTAGCCATAAATGAAAAAAAAAATAGTTGTGTGATTTTAATTTTTTTAGTGCCTAATTAAATTAATAATTATATCTTTTTGTGTAGGTGAGTAGGCATCTTTATCATATACCATATAGAATAAATTGTCCCTACCACATGCATATATATCTTGTAGAAGCTTTGATTGTACAAATAATATGAAGAATGTTAAAATTATCATATAAAATTACGAGAAATCATTAATTATTCGTTCTTGTTTTTTTATCTGTTCAAAATAAGTTTGTCATTACAGTTTGTAATAAAATTTTGATTTTTTAATTATTTTCTTCAACAAAAATTTCATAATTTTAGATTAGAGGGGTCGGAAAAATTGACTTAAACCATGCAACCACCAGGACATAATGAATAAATCAAAATCAAATTATAGTTGCAATGAATTTGTCTCATAATAATTCATCCATGGGTAGTTGAGATGGTATTGGACGGGGACCAAAAGAGCAGTTTTAATTTTGGCTGAAACATCTTGTCGTTTATCTCATGAAATATGCAGAAGAACTAGCAAGTGATCGTGTGTGGAGCCTCTCCCCTAGAGTTTAAGCCGATTCTAAAATAATATGATTCTTCAAATTCCAAATAAAAAAATTGTCTCATAATATATATACCTCTAGTCATCACACACCTTATAGCCATCTTTATTTCTTAATCACTCTATATGAATTTTAGAGTCTCAATAATTCAAGATTGCCAGTTGGCGTTGGGTCCAATAATGTGTATATGTGTGGAGCATTTTCTCAAACATTAATGTCATGAGGTCTTTTTTTTCATACATATTTTTGTCATTTTACGTGCATTTTAAGTAATGGCCAGCTTGGCCACCCGCACAGCCGTAAACAGAATAATATATAAAAATCTTAGTTTAAATTAAATCACAAGAGCACTCATAATTAATTAATACAATTACAAAAAATAATGTATTTTGTTGCCCAGCATATTCATATCATAAGATGTCTTGTAGGAAGATGTATTATTATTAGACGACATGGAGAAGATGAGAT
>NQLW01000011.1:9077189-9090362 GCA_002312845.1 Kalanchoe fedtschenkoi
GAATTGAAACTATAGATTTATACCCTAAATCTTAGGGTTGAATACTATATAAACTAGGGCGTTCATCAGTCGATTTTTAAATCTGACCAAATCAAATATAATTTTCTTATTCACCTTTGTATTTTCAAAATCAAAGACCTAATCATTCCAGAGTGATTTGGTTTTGGACCGAATTGATTTATTTCGGTTCAATCCAAAATAAAAAAAACTTATTTTATTATTAAATTGCTGATTGATCATAGATAATTGAGTCTTAATCCACAATAAACTATAAATTATTTAAAAATGTTAAGTAATTTATTAACTTTATCATCAAATCAATTTCTAAAAAGTTATTAAACTCAATTTGAGTCCTTCAATATAAATAATATAATACTAAAGAGTGAATTTGCTTTTAAATTTTTATGATATAAATTTTACTGATTGAAAATGAAAAACAGACGGATTTTTCTAATATTGCCTAAAGTAAAAAAAAATGAAAGATTTTTATTAATATTATGATTTTTAAATTATAACAGTCGCAAGACTTTCCTTATCAATTCCAAGATATAAATAACAGGTCCAGATGGTTCTCGTTGGGCCTCGGCCATTTGGTGCACTACTTCGACCCATAAATCAATGGGCTAGGCCCAAATATAGAACTACGTGTTTGGAATGAAGTATGTGAAATGGTCGAACACAAACGGCACCGTTTCAAATGCAAAAATTTCTAGCATGAAAATGAACACACGAACACGAGACACGACAGACCGTCTTCTTCAGTTCTTCTCCTTTTCTAGCTTTTAATTTCTTCTCCGGCGAGTTTCCTAATCGGTACCGGAGCTGACAGCGGCGCTCGTTCGTCGAATCCTCGTCGGAATCTGTCGTTTTGATCTCTTAATTGGAGCGTATTTGGACCAATTTCTGGAATTTCAGCCGTCGAAAAAAGCTAGGGTTTACGATTATAGAACGGCGTTGAGGCAGTGGAGGTGGGGATGGACGAGTACCAGCACATGGAGGGTTTCGGGACGGAGAACGATTACGAGAACGGGCAGTGGATCGGCGGCGAGTTTTACTACAGCAAGCGCAAGGAGAAGCGGAAGCAGACGAAGGAGGACGTGCTGTACGGAGTGTTCGCGTCGGATTCGGATTCGGATGAGGGAGGGTCGAGGAAGAGGAAGAAGGATTCGTCGAAGAAGTTTGTGGATTTGACGAAGCCGGTGAACTTCGTGTCGACCGGTGTGGTGATGCCGGAGAAGGAGATTGATAAGGAGATTAGGGATGAGGATGGGGATGGGGATGGGGAGAGGGTTGGGCTGGGTGGGTTGGGGAGTTCAGGTAGTGGATTAGGGTTTAAGAGTGCGGATTTTGATGTGGATGAGAAGATTGTAGAGGAGAATGTTGAGGAGGATTTCTTACCGACTTCGTTTGGGAAGAAGATTATGGAGGGGGCGCAGAGGAGAATGAGGGAGAGGGAAAAGGAAAAGGAGAAGTCAAAAGGGGGCGGTAAGGTGCGGGGAGGGAGAAAGAAATCAGAGTTAGGGGATGTGGGGAGCTTCGAGAAGCATACGAAGGGGATTGGGATGAAATTGTTGGAGAAGATGGGGTATAAAGGCGGTGGACTCGGGAAGAATGAGCAGGGGATTGTTGCTCCGATTGAGGCTAAACTGAGGCCGAAGAATATGGGGATGGGGTTCGGTGAGAATAAGGAGGTGCCTAGAGTGCCGGCTTTGCAGGAGTTGGTGGAGAAGAAGGCGGCCGCGCCGGTGTTAGGAAGTCAGAATGTGAATCAGGCGAAGGAGAAGCGTTGGTCGAAGCATTCGAGGGCGAAGAAGAAGGAAGTGTATGTGACTGCGGAGGAGTTGCTGATGAGGAAGCAGGAGGAGGGTATTGAGGTTGTTCAAAAGGTTTTTGATATGAGAGGGCCGCAAGTAAGGGTTCTGACTAACTTGGAAAATCTGAATGCTGAGGAGAAAGCGAGGGAGAACGATATTCCGATGCCTGAACTTCAGCATAATGTGAGGTTGATGGTGGACTTGGCCGAGCTTGATATACAGAAAATAGACAGGGATTTGAGAAACGAGAGGGAAACTGTTGTTGCATTGCAGGAAGAAAAGAACAAGCTGGAAGTAGAAGCAGCACAACAACAACGACAGTTGAGGAATATTGAAGAAATCGTCGGTGTGCTTGACCGGGTTGGGAAGGAGTCTTCATCAGGCGCATTGACCTTAGACTCATTGGCCAAATCTTTCCATGACATACAGAAGAAGCACCCCAGCGATTATAAAATCTGTAATTTGTCGTGCATCGCTTGCTCTTATGCTCTTCCCTTATTCATTAGAGTGTTTCAAGGTTGGGATCCCCTTCAAAATCCGTCTCATGGACTTGAATTGATATCATTGTGGAAGGATATTTTACAATCGCAACAGGATGATATTTTTGAATCCCACGATCTTTCATCGCCGTACCCACAGTTAATAATGGAAGTTGTGGTTCCGGCTGTGAGAATATCAGGCATCAATACATGGGAACCAAGATACCCTGATCTTATGATTCGGTTCATTGAGATGTGGGAGAAGCTGCTGCCTCCAGCTGTCCTTCAAACAATTCTCGATGAGGTTGTCTTTCCAAAACTTGCTGCTGCTGTAGAGTGGTGGGATCCTCGCCGCGAAACTGTTCCAATTCATTTCTGGATTCATCCATGGCTTCCACTGCTTAGCCAGAAGTTGGAGACGCTGTACCATACTATTCGTCAGAAATTGGGTAATGTTCTCCATGCCTGGCATCCGAGTGATGGGTCTGCTTATACCATTCTTTCACCTTGGAAAACGGTTTTTGATGCAGCCAGTTGGGAGAACCTGATGGTTCGGTTTATAGTTCCTAAATTGCAAGAAGTGATGAGGGAGTTTCTTATAAACCCGGCTGATCAGCAACTTCATCAGTTTAATTGGGTCATGTCGTGGGCGTCAGCTGTTCCGATGCACCACATGGTTACCTTATTGGAAGCATTTTTCTTCAGTAAGTGGCAGCAGGTTTTATATCACTGGTTATCCTCAAACCCTGATTTTGAAGAGATCACGCGATGGTACAAGGGTTGGAAGGAACTCTTACCTCCAGAACTTCTTGCCAATGAGAGAATCCGTTATCAGCTTAATATTGGACTTGATATGATGAACCAAGCTGCTGACGGTCTGACTGTTGTCCAACCTGGTTTAAGAGAAAACATAAGTTATCTTCGGGTGCAAGAGCAACGGCAGTTCGAGGCTCAGCAGAAGGCAGCAGCTCAAGCTCAAAAACAATTCGCTGGAGGTGTGGGTGGCTCAGGCCAGGTGGACAACGCTAGTGGGGTGACTGAGATGAGCCTAAAAGAAGTCATAGAGGCTCACGCCCAGCAACACGAGTTGCTGTTCAAGCCAAAACCTGGAAGAATGCACAATGGCCACCAGATTTATGGATTTGGTAGCATAAGCATTATAATAGATTCGCTGAACCAGAAAGTGTATGCACAGACCGAGGATGCGTGGTCACTGGTTTCTCTCGAACAGCTGTTGGACATGCACAGAAGCTCTATTTCAAAGCGTCGATGATTCAGTATGATTACAAGTTCTCTTGAACAGCTCATCAATGCCAAGCTGAGGTACTCTTCTGTTAAGATTTGCAGATATACGCTTCTGCAAGTATCTGAAATGTTACTTATGAAATGCTGACATTTGAAGCTGGAGTGGCATCCTTCATCATAAATTTTGTGGTAAAACTGTAGGAAACAGATTTTAAGGTTTTGTACTATTAGTTTGTTTCTTCTCATTAATTCAGAGATCATTTGAATCTTATATTTCAGTTCTGGTGCCAAAATGTTTGTTTTCATTTATCTGGTGTAGTGTCGCTCATTTTGCAAAATGTTAAAATGTTTTCCCTAGTGTGAAACTAGAAACATCACTGCGAGCCAGTGCATCTGCGGCCATAAAAGTAAATATAAGCATATCTAGCAGTGCCCATCTCTTTTGCTCCCTTGTGTAAATTTTGAATATTGTTGATCTGAAATTGCTTGTCATCTTTATTCCGGTGGAAGGATAGCTCCATTTGGCCGCAGTTTCTCACTGGCCAAGTATTGTCTGGATATACTACTAATTCCTGGTTTGACTGGCTTCTTCGCTTTGCAGTTTGTTTCTTTGTAGAAACTAATATCCTAACTGATGCATTTTCTTTCTCATTAACAAGGTGCAGAAAGAAGCTGGAATCTGGTCCTTCCATGGGTTCGTTCGAGATAAGATCTGGAGCTCTCCTGGAAGCTATAGGAGGCCGGTATGTGCCTCCAAATCTGTTGGCAGTAGGTAGCTAATTTAGTACTGCTTTGCACCATATAGATTATAGACAGGACTTATATCTCACCCATGAAAAATGAAGCTGAGCAGAGAGCACCCTTAAGTACGTATTTTAAAAATCATTATCAGCATTTCAGAAAAAAAAATTATTTAAAATTAATTATGTAATAACGTATTTAATTATTTCTCGTGTGAATTTTAATCGTGTATCATTTTGCTTGAAAGTGATCAAGTTGTTATTCATGATGACAGATTAATTTGAAGGGAAAGCCTTTTCGAATTGATTTTTGTATTTTGGTCTTATGAATAATTAAACAAATTCGGTGAATAATATATATTTAAACTTAGCGAAGAAATTCAATTAATAATATTATTCAATTTGATTAATATCATAATTATGCTCATCCGGCGAACTCTTCTATCATTACTCTAATTTGACCAATTTACCTGATCGGAGTCAAGTTGGAGAAAAGTTGACTAATCTGAGTAAGTTGGCTGCTCAGAGGGTCAAGACTACGTTCAAGCGCGACACTTCGACTGTTCGGCAGCGCCGAAGAAATCCGAACACACGGGACTGTAGAAACCGAACAAGAATCTAGACGAAGGGCCTTTGCAGGACCCGCGATAGGATCCATACCCATGCAAGGAATCCGGATCAATTGAATCATGTTGGCTCGCAGGGGCCCTGGTCTCGACGAGCCAAGGCAAGGATTCTCACTCCCTTCTTAAAAAAAATAAGGGTAAATTACAAATACATTACCTGTACTTTCACTTGATTTCAAATCAGGTACCGTACTTTGTAATATTTCAATTCAAGTACTCTAAGACTAATTTTAAAACAAAAAACACTACAATTCATGGGATTTAGTACACAAACACTATAAATTATATAGTCTATTGCATGCTAATGAGAATCCACATTCAATAAGGTGAATTATAGTGTTCTTTTAGTTTCAAAATTAGCCTTCGAGTACTTGAATTGAAATATTACAAAGTACGGTACCTGATTTGAAATCAGGTGAAAGTACAGGTAATGTATTTGTAATTTACCCAAAAAATAAAAACTCACAAACAATCGTCTCCTGTCTTTCCTTCACCGTCTATCCAAAAACACTACCTTACTATATATTCAGATCAGAGAGACAAATTGTCTAGAACGAACTCTGGTCAATCTACACGTAGACAACCTTAATTATGTCATTTTCTTGACATCTGTCAGTGCAGTATCAATGTGTCCTCACACCATCATTCCATGTAACTACTCAAATTAACTATACCATTCAACAACATAAATCCAAGGTTTAAATTTCTTAATCCTTAATTTCATAAAATTTATCACCATAATAAGCTACGTAAGTCCCAATCTGTAAAACACCAAACATCCCAACATCATTACTTACTTAATAAGTACGTACACATTAGACCACACACTGTCACTTACCACAGTTTAGCAATACTATAACAACTACTTAGATCGTATTTACACTCAAAACGCCGCCGTTTTAATCTTTAAACACCACTCCACTCCCACTGACCTCCCGCCACCACTGTCAACATGCTGCCACCGCAAGTTTCAAAGCTCGAGAACCTTATGGGCTTATGGCTCCGCCGCCGTCCCAAACCGCCATGCGAAAACGTAGTCCTTGGACACGCATCGCAGCCTCTCCACGTCGCAGCATGCATCAACCGCCGCTTTCCGCCTCCTACCGCCGCCACTCCCCCACTCTATCCTTACCTGAGCCTTAAACCCACCGGTGAGGCAATCCGACGCCGCCGAAACCGCCCCCGCCGTCTTGATCACCACCTCCCCGCCTATCCTCCCACCGCCGCCCATGGACCCCAGCCACATGCACTCCGGCTGCCCCACCATCTCGTTGTACGCCGAGTTAGTCAGCCGCACTCTGTTTTTTGAATCAGTCACGATCGCTGGCAGCACCTCCGCCTCGATCTCCGCCTCCACCTCGTTCGGGTTTTTCAACGAGGCGTATATCTTTGCTGCGTTGACCCCGTTGACCGAGGTAAAGCTCGCAGGTGTGTGAGCGTTGACCTCGTTGACTGTGTTCACCGAAATGACGATGATGCATGAGCCAACAGGTCTGATCGGCCGCGGAGATATTACGCTGCCAGAGCAGGCGGAGCTTTCAGACGGGCCACGGAGCTGCAGGGTGAGACCCTTCTCCTCCGGCGTCGCCTCCACCATCGAGTTCAAGTCTATTATTCCTTTACTCCTCTCCGGCGAAGACGACGACGCCCGCGAGCTCGGCAGCAGCGGAAGCGTCACCAGCCTCTCCGCCGCTGCAGCCGGGGCTGAAGCAGCCCTCTCCACCGCACCACTAGCCACGAATCCCGGCCCGAACCACCCGCTTTTGACCGCGTAATACTGCAGCGGCGGAGCCAGCCCCAGAAACGCCGCGGCAGCGCCTCTCGAAGCCACCGCCTGCGGCGGAGACGTCCGCTTGAACGCACTCGGCGTCACCGACACCCCGATCATCCTCCCCCGTTTCCTCGTCCTCGTCGGCCGCGCCTGGAGCTTGGGCCAGAGGTTCCTGAGATACGGCGACTGCCGGATCTTCTCCGACATGCCAGCCACCGATCCCCCACCGCTTCCGCCGCCGCCACAACCGTCTCCGCCCTGCACCGCGACCGCACCGCCTTCCATCGGCTTGGGTGCGATGGGGCGGTACCTCGACATGATCTCGGCTGTCTTGGCGGCGGAGGCGTAGGGGTTCGCCATCGCCGGCTGCATCATCATCGTGATCGGCAAACAGAACGAACCAGACGCGCAGATTTTTATATTTACGGAAAGGTGTGAGATAGAAGCGATAATTGCTATTTGATGATGATTTTTCAGTTTAATTTTTTGGAGGTGTGCGGGAATGCTTATATAGCAAGAGAAGCACCAATAGAAAACTGCCACGTATGAATAGGTGGAGAAAGGAGGGAGCGACACTTGGGCTCGAACGGTGGGGTTCGTGTTGGAGGGCATGCAGCAACATGCGTTTTGTGATACTTGTAGAATCTGTGGGCTCCACGTGCCCCAAATTTGTAGCCAATCAAAAAATTCAAATGCGTTTTAAACGAAACCAACTGGTGCTTAACACTAAACTACACCGTTTAAAATGGACTGTAAAAAATTTAAGTCCTTAATAATGGAATTGAGTGGACTTTTTTTATTATTAATATTTTTATAGGATATATGATAGGGACGATATTTCAGATAAAATATCAATGAAAAAAAATATGATAATTAAATTTAAGGCTTTGATTACTAAAGAGTTTCAGTGATATGTGTAAAAATAATTGCTCATTTCTCATTATACTTTTATATTTGTTTTATTCCGTTTCTCTTGTTTTTTTTTTCATTTGGGATGATTTTTTTTATCTTTTTTATTCGAAAAATAGAAATAATAATTATTTAATTTAAAAATATATTCAACATACAAATCGTACAGAAAAGCTCAAATTTAAACTTTTTTAAAATAAAAAAACGACTATCGTAAAATAATAAAGTAAGTTATTTAACGAAATAACATTTTTAAATATGAATAAAGTAATAAAAATAAGTATTTTATCAAATTCATATGACATGAAATATCAGTGATTATCCGGATAGTAGCTGAGAACCGCTTTCTCTCATTGGCCGCTGCCACCAAACCACCAGACTGAATCAATCGCCGTGTCTCATTTTACTTCCGCCCGCAATTTCTCATTGGCTCTGAACTTCAGAATTCCGAAACTGCCCCTTCGCTCCACCCTAATTGCGCTGACGCCCAGTCTACAGAATCGACGTGTCAGAAATATGAGGGAATGAGAAGCGGTGAGGGATGCGATTGGAGGGATGTGGTGCAGTTCGAGGAGAATGCGGTGAAGGGGCACACGTGTCTTTTTGTCGTGTCGGGTTGCGGTCACACGTGGTGCTCGCTCTTCTGTCGGCGCGCCGTACAATGAACCTGCCAAACGGTGCACTACTCTCCAATTGCATTTTCCCCCTAATTTCACTAATTTACAATGAAAACGTAATTTGTTACTCACTCCGTCCATTTTTATTTGTCATTTATTTTATAAATTTAAACTTGATTTGTTATTTTGTATATAAAATTTTGGGTAAAGGGATTTTACTGTAGAAAAACTTTCTAGATAAGCGGGTGAAATGATCATTAAATCCTTATTTTACTTGTTATGTTCCATAATTAATATGAGTAAAATAGTCATTTAAATAAGAAAATATAAAATAGATTTGTTATGTGAAAATTGTTAATATACTAATTAATGATATGATTATTAATACTTAATTTACCATATTACCCGTATGAATTATTTGATATAAGCTAAAGTAATAAGGAGGAATTAGACAATTCACCCGCTTTGGTAGAAAACTTTTTAATATTGATAAGTAGAATCCATTTCCCCTAAAATTTTACGATAAACATTATAATGATGGATTTCAATATGTGCGTATTGAAATTTTTGATAATAGATCATTTTTATTATAATTTTATAATATTTATATTATGAGTTATTTGTGTTAATTAATGCACTGTATTTTAAATGATAAATAAAAAAGACAACGAAAATATTATTTTATATCATTTAGGTGGTGGTCAATAGGTGTGAGTGTCCATCTTTCATCTCCATATTATATATTCAAATCTAATTAGTTGAGTGTGTTTTTGGATGAACAGATCTCCCCTTCATGTGGGTGTTGTGTCTCTGTGTTCACCTTTGTGTGGGTATGTTTAGTTCTTCATTTTAGGTAGTAATTTGTGTCTATGAGATGTGGTTGATATGTATGAATCGGTAATGAATGAATGGTAATAAAAAAAATCTATTATTATTTTACTAAATTTTAATTATGGGTGTAAGCCTCTCAATATGAGACTCATTAATATAAATGTTCACAAAAACTCGTGAATGAACCCGATTAAAAGCTCAAAGTAAAACTTATTTTGCAGCTTTGATGCTTGTTTTGAACTCGGCTATGAATTTTTTACATAGTTATGAGATTATTTATTTAGAAATGAGATTCTTAAACAAATAGTTTTTTTAAAATTTGGTCCAACTTGTATTTAAAATTTGTTTATCCAATATATTTAATTTATTCCAAATGTCAATGAAAATGTTACACTAAAGCTCAAACTCGTTGAAATCATATGAATTATTTGAAAAGTTTGTTAACACTCGATTCGAGCTCAAACTCATGAAATTTTAAACTGTCCAGAATTGACAATACAATCCTCGAATCGTTAACAATCTATACAAGGAACATACATAAGATTAACTTAAATGAATCAATCTATACTATTTAGTACAGATCACAAACTTTTATTTGTTGAAAATAATATAATTTCGAGAAAAAAATCATAATTAAAGATATGAATCAATGGACACAAATTCAAAATATCGCTATATTGGATTTTAATAATTAGCCACTTAGTTAATACCATGTATAAAAGAGAATTCTGATTCCTTATCTCATCACTAAAATGGAGAATTAATCTTTAAAATTAGAAAAAATACCCTTACAAATAGAAATTAAATTAAAAATTAAATCCCTTCGTCCCATGTTATTTTTCTATTTTGATTACTTTATGGTTTTTTATTTTTGAAGGATAGTTTGATAACAATTCGATTCGGTTTTTAATAAAAAATCAAAACAAACAGTTGGTAATCGGTTTGAAAATTTTAAAACCGAACCGAACCGCTATTTTTAACAAACCAAGTCAAATCAAACCACATGGTTTGATTCGGTTTGGTTAATTTTTTAATGAACTTTATTAACTAATTTAAATTCTAAATAGGAGAATCGTCATATAAAATTCTAATTTGGTTCGGTTTGGTTTAAAAAAATTAAAAATTAAATCAAACCATTAGTCATCAGTTTTTTTAATTTAAAATCGTAACCGAACCACTAACACTCCAAACTGAACCGAATTTAACAGTTCGATTCAATTTGATTCGATTCATTAGTTTATCAATTTTTATTTACAGTTCTTGGTGCCATACTCCTGATTTCAGAAACAAAATAGTATAATAAGTAGATAAATAAATATTTTTGAAAATAATTAATTGAGACATGACATATAAATTCTAAACATCACTTTTAAATAAGAAGAATGAATTTTAAATTTGAGGAACCAGAGTAACGCCCGATGATTTTCAGGCGTGGCCCAACCCAATTCTCTGAAAGCGAAGCCGGTTGGGGAGTTTAAGGGGCCGGGTTAGACCCGATTCAAATAACCCATTTAAAACCGGGTCGGATCAAACCGAGCGCAGCAAGGTTTGAAGTTGAACCATAACATGCCCTAATTTCTCTCCAGAAACTCCTACGCTCTTCATTTTAATCATCACCTGATCGTCCAGAAAAAGCCCTAGGTTCTTCTCAACTCGCAATCAGACTGCGTCTCTGCTGACTGGCGATTTTCAATTTCAATTTCAACCGGTGTAACTCCACAACTCTGCTGCCGCCAGACTGTCCGTCCACTCTTCGGTATGTCATTTTTTTTAAAAAAAAATTGTATATATGGCTGCCTCCTGGTCGCGTAGTGTTTACAAATCGACATTTCATTTGCTGGGCATGGCCCAAAATCTGGTCTTTCATCTGTCTTTCTGTTGCTTGTGATGCTTTTGTTGCTGAAGTAAGATGTTGTAGTTGCTGGTTTCGTAAATAGCTCTGGTTGATGCACCAGTGTTGTTGGAAACATGTTAGTCTTTGTTAGATGAGGAGCTTGAAGGGGGCTAGATTAAGAGATTTTAAGTTCACAAATTTGTGGTGGTTTTTTTCACAGCTTGGATATATGTGTCTTATGTTAGTGTATATGATTTCTGATAATTAATCTGATTTTTTTTCAATGTCTTCCTAACAGGATTCGAACAGAAGGTAGGGAAAAAATGGTGTTTGGTCAGGTTGTCATCGGACCGCCGGGATCAGGGAAGACCACCTACTGCAACGGCATGTCTCAGTTTCTTAGTCTTGTTGGACGGTGAGCCCCTGTCCGGCATTTCCTGACCATGTAAAAAGTTTTTTATTTTTCTAGTTAATTCCTTGTTTTTAAACGTGCGCCAAAACTCACTGCAGGAAGGTTGCAGTCATCAATTTGGATCCGGCGAATGATGCCTTACCGTATGAGTGTGCAATTAATATCGAAGACCTGGTTAAATTAAGTGATGTGATGGCTGAGCATTCTCTCGGTCCCAACGGAGGTGAGCATTGACCTTTCATTCACTCAACAATCCACGTTAGCGTATCATGTGGTTTTATTTGAGGTGATGAAATTCGTGTAGCTATGCTTCTTCGTGTTCGTATACTTACATGATCTGCTTGGCGCGATCCCTGTGTTTCAACCAGGCCTTGTGTACTGTATGGATTACTTGGAGAAGAACATCGATTGGCTAGAAGCCAAACTGAAGCCTCTATTAAAAGGTTAGGTCCCCGAGAAGCTTTTTTACGACAGAAAAAGAAAGAGACGACTTTTGTTTAATCTTCTTTTGAATTGCACTTTCTCAACGATTGGTTACGCATTGTCTTTCCAATTATGAGATGAGCGGCAATTTTGTTGTTAAATTAAATATAAATGAAAAACACTGCTTACTATCTTTTATTGACACCAGATCATTACCTCCTTTTCGACTTTCCTGGGCAAGTTGAGCTCTTTTTTCTCCATTCAAGCGCGAAGTCCGTCATCATGAAACTGATAAAGAAGCTGAATCTGAGGGTAAGACTCTATGTTTCTCTAAATCAGAATTTGTGCACTGTGCTTGATTTCTGCGTTATTGAGAAAAGTAATTGCTTTTCTTTTCATCTGAAGCTGACGGCAGTCCACTTAGTCGACGCCCATCTTTGCAGCGACCCTGCGAAGTACGTAAGCGCTTTGCTTCTCTCATTGTCAACCATGCTGCACATGGAACTCCCACACATCAATGTTTTGTCCAAGATCGACTTGATAGAAAGCTATGGAAAGCTCGGTATGCCCAGATTACTCTCCTTTCTTCTCAACAATTATATTTTTTTTTGCGAAATGGGTTGCCTTGGATTGACTGACTAATGGTCCGTGTGTTTGCCAATCATGCAACAGCGTTCAATCTCGACTTCTACACTGACGTACAAGATCTATCGTATTTACAGTATCACCTTGATCAGGATCCCCGCTCGGCAAAATACAGGTATTCAAAATTCATCGGCTCATATAGCTTCTTCCTTTTTCATGACAAGTTCGTATTTTGAATGCCCAGCTCATCAATTTACTTAACCGTAATTTTTTGCTACAGAAAATTAACGAAGGAGCTATGTGAAGTGATAGAAGATTACAGTCTTGTCAATTTCACGACCCTTGATATCCAGGCAAGGGGTGCTCTCACCACGACCGTACACTTCACTCATTCACTGTAACAAATTTGGAACCTTATTTCAATACTTAATGTTACGCGTAGGACAAAGAGAGTGTTGGGAATCTCGTGAAGCAAATAGACAAGACCAACGGGTACGTATTTGTTGGCATGGAAGAGAGCGCCGTTGCTTTCAGCAAGATCGCCGTGGCTCCTACAGACTGGGATTACTACAGAGTCGCTGCAGTGCAAGAGAAGTACATAAAAGATGAGGACGTTGTCAACGACAACGAGGATTGATTTATTTTACTTAGCCTGTGGCATTGGCCTGAGCGCAGTTGCCTTATTTTCGATGAATTTGGCTCAGGGTCATGTCAGCTATTCAGTGGAAAAACTGGGTGAGCTCTGGGATATGCCAAAGGTGGGGATAGCGCGCACTGTAAGAAACTCGTCAGCGAACCGTGTCGAGAATGCTGCAAAATCTTTCCCAGTGCCCATCTCGCAAAATCGCTCAACCATCTGAATATAATTCAGAGAGACATATAATCCG
>NQLW01000011.1:9090367-9101512 GCA_002312845.1 Kalanchoe fedtschenkoi
TTTTTTTTTTTTTGCCGCAAACCTCTTACTGCCTTGTAGAAGTTCAGGTCTGTCATTTCTTTATAGGGCTCATTCAGATATCATGAACTCTCCTGATGTATCCAGGTTGTGATTTCAGCTAAACCCAGTAAAAAGTAATACCTGGAAACCAGGTACTTCCAACTATTCTTGTCTTCCAAAGTAAGGTGTTTCCTCAAGGTCAACATTAAATAAAAAAACAATTAAGCATTTGACATTATTTCCTGTATCATTTATATTTTGGGAAAATTAAATATAAAGTTATATATTTCAGTGATTCAGATTTTTAAGATTTTTTGGAATTTACAAGTTTTAAGTTTTGTTAACTTTCAGAGCTTTGTGGATTTTAACAATACATAAAAATCACTTGAATCTAAAATATTCTAAAAACTCTAAAATAGTAAAACTCTGAACACTTACAAAATATTCAAAAATACAGTTTTCAGCTTCTTAAATACATAATGTATACTCCCTTTGGAATTATTTGGTATTTTCTATTTATAGATTTTGGTTTGTCTCAACGATTTTAATACGAAATAGTACAATAAATGCTATGATAATAGCTGTCAATGTTTTTGTATCGAATAATACTTTGATAATATAATTGTATTATAATTTTTAATATTTATATTTTAAAAACATTTAAAATTTATTGCGTGTTATTTTAAATATATCAGTATATAAATATAGGCTCATTGAAAATAACAATAATATATCAAAGGGGTAATTAATTTACAAAAACGTGTGGGATAGCTTTGGAATTCGCATATGAAATTGGCACACACCTTTAACGCAACTTTCAAATCACAACCAAACAAAACGACCGCGTACGGTCCAACACGAACCTTCCCCTCCAACGCCACGTTTGGCGTATGGCCGTAAATAAAAACTACCACTACAGCTTATCGCCAAACATGACCTAACACGTGCCACCAGTGTGCGCTTCAACGTACGTGTTTGAGTTTGTTGTTTGACTTGCAGCGTACCGGAGGTCGTCGGATTTTCCAAATCGCCGAACCGGCGAACACAACCGTCGTCTCCGATCTTGCGGAGGTCAACGGGCGGGCCGGATCAGAAGCAGCTGCGGACTGGCGGCTCGCCGGGGTAACTAGATCGGTGCGGTGACCTGCGATTTATGAGGCGGAGTTGAGTGGTTGAGAAGGAGTTGAGGTTGATCGCGAGGATGGAGAATTACTTGAATGATAATTTTGGAGATGTGAAAGCGAAGAACTCGACGGAGGAAGCGCTGCAGCGGTGGAGGAAGCTGTGCTGGGTGGTGAAGAATCCGAAGAGGAGGTTCAGGTTTACTGCTAATTTGTCGAAGAGGTTTGAAGCTGAAGCTATCCGGCGATCGAATCAGGTAGCGTTTTTTTTTTTTTTTTTGGAATTTTCCCACTATATTATTTTCCAGAATTGTTGCAAGTGGATCAGGCTTTGTTTGCAGACTTCCAGTTTTGTCACTGAATCTAAGCTGTTTATAGTTGGAGCATTTTGAGTGGATATACTCAACTGCAGTTTCTGATCTAGCAGTGAAAATTTAGTTTAGTTGAAGTAGTGATGGAAGGTGGATTTGTGGGTGGAAAGTGTTGCTTTCTGCAAAGGGTTGATTATGTGTGAGTCTATTATGTGTTGTTGCATCTAAAGTGACGTGATGTGTTTGATTATGTAGGAGAAGTTTAGAGTTGCGGTGCTTGTATCACAAGCTGCGCTTCAGTTCATCCAGGGTAATTGTATCTTCAAATTTAATGCTACTGTCTCTGCTTGACGGTTTTGAGTTCCGAACTTTTCTTGGTTTGCTATTTGGTGTAGGTATTGACTTGCCGAGCGATTACACTCCTCCTGAAGAAGTGAAATCCAAGGGTTTTAAGATCTGCGCTGATGAACTTGGTAGTATTGTTGAAGGCCACGACTTGAAAAGGTTGAGAAGACATGGAGGTGTTGAGGGTCTCGCTAACAAGCTATCCACATCACCAGATAATGGTTTATCTACTTCAGAGATTTTGATAAGTAAAAGGAAAGATGTGTATGGGGAAAATAAGTTCACTGAGAGCCAACCAAAAGGTTTTTGGGTTTTCGTATGGGAAGCTCTCCAGGATACGACGTTGATGATTCTTGCTTTCTGTGCCGTGGTCTCTTTGATAGTTGGCATAGCTACTGAAGGTTGGCCAAAGGGTGCACATGATGGACTAGGAATAGTTGCCAGTATTCTGTTGGTTGTATTTGTTACTGCCACCAGTGATTACAGGCAGTCATTACAGTTCAAAGATTTGGATAGGGAGAAGAAGAAAATCTCTGTTCAGGTTACTAGAAATGGCTGCAGGCAGAAGATATCTATCTATGATCTGCTTGCTGGTGACATTGTTCACCTTGCCATTGGAGATCAAGTTCCTGCTGATGGATTATTTCTGTCTGGATTTTCGTTGCTGATCAATGAATCGAGTTTGACTGGTGAGAGTGAGCCAATTGATGTTAGTGTAGCAAAACCGTTTCTTCTCTCCGGAACTAAGGTTCAGGATGGTTCATGCAAAATGCTAGTGACAACTGTTGGAATGAGAACTCAATGGGGTAAGCTGATGGCCACTCTTAGTGAAGGTGGGGATGACGAGACGCCTTTGCAAGTTAAATTAAACGGAGTTGCCACAATTATTGGCAAAATTGGTCTTTTCTTTGCTGTTATCACCTTTGCTGTTTTAGTTCAAGGGTTATTCAATCAGAAGCTGAAAGAGGGATCTCATTGGGATTGGTCTGCGGATGATGCATTGGAAATGTTAGAAGCCTTTGCAGTTGCTGTTACCATTGTTGTGGTTGCAGTTCCCGAGGGTCTTCCCCTGGCAGTGACATTAAGTCTCGCATTTGCCATGAAGAAGATGATGAATGACAAGGCATTAGTTCGTAATTTGGCTGCTTGTGAGACCATGGGATCTGCCACAACAATCTGCAGTGACAAAACTGGAACACTAACCACTAATCACATGACTGTCGTGAAGGCTTGCATTTGTGGACAAGTTCAGGATTTCGGAAGCTCTGAGAAAGCAAGTAAAGTTGCAGCTGAGATTCCTGATTCAGCTGTGAGAACATTTATTCAGTCAATATTTTGCAACACAGGTGGAGAGGTTGTCAAGAACACAGACAACAAGACTGAAATACTAGGGACGCCCACAGAGGCGGCACTTTTGGAATTTGGTTTATCTCTTGGCGGGGATTTCCAAGCAGAAAGAGAAATAGCTAAAGTTGTGAAAGTTGAACCCTTTAATTCAGCTAAAAAGCGAATGGCTGTTGTCGTAGAGCTCCCAGGAGGATGTTTGAGGGCTCACTGTAAAGGTGCTTCTGAAATTGTTCTGGCTGCATGTGACAAGTTCATCTGCTCTAGTGGTGAGGTTGTGCCCCTTGACGAAGCATTATCCAAACAACTAAATGATACGATAGAAAGTTTTGCGAATGAGGCTCTTAGAACTCTATGCATTGCTTACATGGACATTGGAAGTGATTTCTCCACTGACAGTCCTATTCCTGCAAGTGGATATACTTGTATTGGAATTGTAGGTATCAAAGATCCCGTCCGCCCTGGAGTTAAAGAATCAGTAGCAATTTGCAGGGCTGCTGGTGTTTCTGTGCGGATGGTCACTGGTGATAACATAAACACAGCAAAGGCTATTGCACGAGAATGTGGCATATTGACTGATGATGGTATAGCAATTGAAGGCCCAGTATTTCGGGAGACTAGTGAGAAAGCTCTACTTGACATTATCCCAAAACTCCAGGTAGCTTATTTTCGAAAATTTTCTTTGCACTTGCAGAACACTTAACAATCGATGCCTCCATCCAAAGTATATCACGGAACACTTGTTTTGCACCATGGTGCTTGTCATTAATTGTTTTTGTACATGCATTTGGACACTGCTCGTTCAATATTACTAAGCGTCAAGGTGGTCTCCAATGTCACCACTTGTCCTTAGTGAAAATATCCAAGTGACAAAACTTTTTGTTTTAGAAATGAAAACACATATTTATGTCTCAATAAAATGTTTCTTTTACAGGTGATGGCACGATCATCCCCATTAGATAAGCATAACCTTGTGAAGCACTTGAGGACCACTTTTCAAGAAGTCGTGGCAGTGACTGGCGATGGAACAAATGATGCTCCAGCACTTCATGAAGCAGATATAGGGCTTGCGATGGGCATAGCTGGGACTGAGGTATGACTTTGCTTTTAGTTTATAGTCTTTATGTACTTTTTTTTGTTAATAGCAAAACCAATCAGATTTTGTAAGGCCTTTGCTTTCTAATTCGTCATCATTCACTACAAAGGAAGGGACCCTGAACAGTTTTATTAACATTATCTGATCAGGTTCATGTGTCAATATTATTGAGTTCTGTAAAAGTAGGTTTGCTGGTTGAATCAAATCTAGCAGTTTACCTTTGATGAGTTTGTGGACAGTATTATATTTCTGTCTACAAATTCATCAAAATCTGTCCAGTAATAATCATCTCTTTAAGTTATGCAAAATCTTTATAGAGATGTCACTCATTTCAGGTGGCCAAGGAAAGTGCCGATGTCATTATAATGGATGACAACTTCTCAACAATTGTAACAGTAGCCAAATGGGGGCGTTCAGTGTACGTAAATATTCAGAAATTTGTCCAGTTTCAGCTGACCGTCAACGTTGTGGCACTGGTCGTCAACTTTTCTTCAGCTTGCATGACTGGTAAACATAATCATTTTCCTCATATCTTGACTTTTGTTCAGAGCACAATTTACCTGTCACCGAGCATCTCCGGGTCTAAAATAACTCTCGCGCATTTGACATCACTTTTCATTTTAGGAAACGCTCCACTCACTGCTGTGCAGCTGTTATGGGTCAACATGATAATGGATACACTAGGAGCGCTTGCTCTAGCCACTGAGCCACCAAATGATGAACTGATGAAGAGATCTCCTGTCGGAAGGAAAGGAAATTTCATTACAAATGTTATGTGGAGAAATATTTTCGGGCAATCCGTATACCAGTTTGCTATACTGTGGTTCCTCCAGACCAAGGGTAAAGCAGCATTTCACCTCGATGGTCCGGACTCAGATCTCATTCTTAACACCCTCATCTTCAACTCTTTCGTCTTCTGCCAGGTAATTGTTTTCACTTGTTGTGAATCTTACATGAGACTAGATGTTGGAAGAAATTGAGAATGTTTGTGCATATTTCATATTTGATTCATTCAGGTTTTCAACGAGATCAGTTCCAGAGAAATGGAGGAAATCAACGTCTTCAAGGGGATACTGCAAAACCACGTATTTGTAGCCGTGCTGACGGCCACGGCCATCTTCCAAGTTATAATAATCGAGTTCCTCGGCACATTCGCTAGCACCATTCCTCTCACTCCCCAGCAATGGTTCGTAAGCGTCCTCTTCGGATTCCTAGGCATGCCAATCGCTGCTGCCCTCAAGCTGGTACCAGTTGGATCGACCTCAATGCGTTAAATCACCGCAGCACGGCTTCACAGGGACATACTGCTCTCATTTAGTTACGGACGCTCACAGTCACACCCCTGCAGCGGTCTTCTCAGATCATGCCCCATTCTGATAGTCATGAATTCAATCTTTTGGATCAGCTCCTCTCCTCATATAGTTGATAGTTTCAACCCCCATTCGATTTTTTATAGCCATTTCACTATTATTTTTTTTTAACTAGTTTATTTATATATTGTTTTATTTTATTATATTATCTAATATACCTCTATTAAATACGATTGTGTCAGTTAAATTTAATTAGTGTTCATGAATATAAATTGTATTTTTATTATGAAACTGCAATTATATTGTTGAGTAAAATATAAAATAATGTAAATTTATCCAACTACTATTTACTAAAATGCCTTAAATATAAAAAGTAATTATGAGAAAGGGTCGATCTATACGTCAAACACGGTCGTTTTAGAATTAGTTCCAAAATTAGAGATATCAACTAATTAAACGGCGTCGTTTCGTGTTTCAGCAGTGAGGAGAAGAGGATCCAACCGCAACCCTAAAAGTAATCGTCGAAGCAGCCTGCAGTCAGTTTTCGGGATATCCGTTTCGCTTGCTCTGATTTCGTGAATTGAATCGAGATGGTGCAGAGAGGCCGCCGGAAAGACGGCGACATGGATCCCGGTGCTGACGTGTCGTTGGACATCCGGAGCATCATGAAAGACGTCGAGCGATTCAGTACATATCCTATCAGCAACGTTATGTGTTTCGATTTGAATTGTTTCCAACGGTTGTTGATTATCGATTTCGGTTTCGTGTTCTGCGCAGGCTCTGCGCATATGACATGGAAAGAGAAGAAGGAGTTAGAGAACAAGCGAGTCGTCACCCTTGGCGGAAAGGTAACAACAGAAATCAGCGAAACTCGATTTCACATCCTATTCGTAATGTATTGTATCGTTCTGGTCTTCTGGATTGTATTGACGGCATCTCTGCGTGGTTGGCTTGCTGCAGCCGCCGAAGAAGCAAAGACTGCCACTCAGTGTAGCCAAAGTACCGATGAAGAAGCAGAAGGAACGAGAGAAAAAGTTGCTGCAAGAGGTAACAATCAACGTCAACAAAAGAACACACTCGTATCCGATCTCTTTTACTTTGCTACTTATTGCGTCTGTTTGTGTGGCCTGCTGCTGTGTTTCAGAACCAGCTGTTTGGAAAGTTTGAGGGGATAGCGAGGATGCAAGGCGTCAAGAAGAAGGATAAGCGCCGGTCTAATGGTGACAGAGGGCTGAGAGCGACCGAAGGGTACTTCAGGAACGGTGTGCTTGAGGTGAAGCATTTGATGAATTCGGGGCAGTCGTCGGGAGACAGGATTCCCGGTAGGTTAAATATTAACATAGGGGGTAGCCAGGATGGTGGTGGTGGGAAACAGAAAGGCCGCGGGGGCGGTGGAAAAAAGAAGGGTAAGAAGAAGGGTAAGGGTGGAAAAAGGCGCTGAGATGATCCTACAGGGAGTCTGGTCTTCTGATGCGTGCTTTGTTTACCGGGTCATGTTACAATTTTGCGCTGTTCGGTCTTTTCTCTATCAAATCAATTTTGGTCTGCGGCATCGTTTGTTATGTGTATGTAGAAGAAGAATTGTGATATGACTATATTTATAATCAGTCTGCAAATTGCGGAAAGCTGCTTCTATTATATACGCAATTAAAATTAGCAGCAATGCAGGTGGTTGAATTAAATTCCTTCCAAATGAAGTCAGACTTATTTGTGTACTCCAGAAATTTGGAGGATATGGATTCACACTAGCTCCGGAAAAAAGGATGCCGCGGCAATTTATGGAGCAGTTACAGGGTTTGCAATGGCTGTAGCTTCACATGAGGTATGATTTGCTTTTTAGTCTTGATTCTTTTTCGTTTTTCATGTGCTGTTAGTATTTGAACATGTCCGGGTAATTTTCTTTTAGAGCGAAACCATTCTGATATCTTTAAGGCCTTTGTTGTACTGAAGTTTTTTCATCATTCATTATTCGTTGAGGGTGCCACGAGTACTAGCTCTGTGGTTGATCAAGTCCTTGTGCTGATATTCAATCCCCCGAAATGGATATAAGTTTATGTTCCCTGCATATTGTAGATTATTGAAGAACATTAAGGTTGTGTTTGGTTTAGGAAAAATTTGAGGGAAACTAAAATTTTAGGGAAAATGGGAAGGAATCCCTTGTTTGGTTTAAAGAAAGTTATGGAGTGAAAATTAGATAGAAAATTTTATCAAAACAAAGAGTGTCTGAGCATTTTCCCGTGATTTTTCCATCCCTAATTAAACAAAGGAAAACATGATTGATTCCATAGGGAATTCACTTTCCCCCTATTTTTCTTTCCTCCTTTTTTTCCTGAAATTAACACAGCCCAAATTTCTCATTTGTTTGTAAAGTAGATTTGGATCCGTGATACTATTTTACCTTTCATTTAGTCATGATCAGTTTGAGCGTACTGACATGACTGAATTGGGATTGGGTTCACGTGCTGCGATTATTGACTGCAATGGCAAGTATTAAACTGGGTAAATTTAAAATCTTGCATTTTGCCTTGTTTGTCAGTTTTCTTTTTCTTCTGAACCATACCTTAAGAAGAAATAACAAAGACCTGGTGATGTCTCCTTCTCCTTTGGATAATTTTGGGGTTGAGTTATTGTTTTTCAATCCTTCCGATGCATTTTTGAAGTAATTGCATTTTGATATTGTTACCTCCTTGTGCTGTCATGTTGATGTTGCTTCTGCAAAATCGTCTAAAAGCTGTCATTCCATTTCAGGTTCTCAAACTTATGCAATATTTCAACTGAGTTTTATGGCGACTTTGGCTAGCGCAGCAGTCCGTCTCACTCCACAGGAATTGTCCAGATGATTCCAGCAGCGCGTCATTTCAACCTTCAGCAATGAATGAAACTAGGCAGACAGGTTCTAGATTTTGTGGAAGGTTACCACAATTTTAAAAACTTACTAAAGGGTGCACGACCGGAGCTGATATCGTTCCCCCTTATAAAATGGTCCGTCTTTCATGGACATCCGCCGCGCCCCAGCGGCCACTTTTGCCCATATCCTGTTGGTGGATAAACAAGCTAGAATCCCGTGCCCCACACATACATCAAGCCAGAGTTTCCTAGCCACATTCCAAGCAGTGGAGATAATAGGAAGTCAATCAACAGCGAACTGCACAAATCACAATCAAAAGGCTCCTTTCAAGGGCCATGCATCTTTATAACATTCATAGATATCAAATCAAAACTAGAAATTTATGGATTAGATTCCCCTCTCTCCCAATAGTTGATAGTTTTAACTCTCATTAGATTTTTTTTTTTTTAGCTATTTTACTACTATTTTTGTTTAAACTCCTATCCGGACAAGCGCCTACCGCCTACAGAAGGGTACTTGAGGAATGGTCTGCTAGCGGTGAAACATCTGATGAATTTGGGGAAGACGTCGGGAGATGATGCCAGACTAGTAGTGTACTCCGGAAATTTCTCGTGTATGATTTCAAGTGAGCTCCAGCGCATATCACGCCCCAGAACTTCAAGGAGCAGGTACAGGGCTTGCAATGGCCATAGCTTCAAATGAGGTATTAGTTTGCTTTCAGTCTTTGATTTTTTATTGGTTTTCATGCGCATTAGTATTCGAACTACTCTGGGTAGATTTCTTTTGATTTAAGAGAGAAACCATTCTGATATTGTAAGGCCTTTGCTGTTCTAATAATTCATTGTTCATTTTATATTGAGTGTACGCACAAGTATTTAGTGGCGTAACTAGAAATTTTGCTTTTAGTTAAAAAAATTGACATATGTTATTGATATAATTTTAGCTGAATTGAGTTACAAAAATTAGAAATATAATATTTTAAAGCTGAATCAGGGTTCAAAAATAATATAATATTTTTATACTTATTTGTGGCACATAAATTAAACTTATATTATTTTTACATTAAATTACGAGGAGTTTGGTTTGAACCTTTGTCCGCCCAGTGATACTGCCCTGACACTATGCGTGATAAGAAGCCCTTGTGCTGATATTCAATCCCCCAAAATGGATATTGGATAACTTTCCCTGCAATTTGTTGTTTGTTGAAGAATATTATGTTTCTCAATTTTTGATGTTTGAAAAATAACACTGGTTTAGTGTGACTTATTTTTTTTTGCAATTCTTCTAGTGCATTTTTAAAGAAATTGCATACTGATATTGTCACCTCCTTTTACTGCATATTTGTCCAGAAATCATACAGCAAACTGCACAAATCATCAACAGAAGGCTCCTCCCAAGGGACCCTTTTATGCATCCGCTTAACATTCAGATAGATCAAATCAAACTTTACAGCTTATAGTCATCCATCCATCCATCTACTGACATGCAAGATTGCATCACCAGAAGTATATCAAACCAAAGCTGGAGTACCCACCATCACAAAGAAAAAGGGTGAAAAACAAATCAAATGAACAGTGAACACCAAACATGAGAAAGATTCAATACATGAAACCAAGCAAACAGGTGCTCTTCTTTACAATTGACACTGCCGAGTGCAATCCCAATCTGTTTGAAATCAGCTTTCATGTGCTCTCTTCTCTCTCACAAAGCCTCTTGCATTGTGAACTTTTGAGTCTTCAATTTGAGCTATGGGGGCATTGTGCTTCCATTTTGACCACATCCATCAAAGCTGAGCCGCCTCCTCCTCTTGTTGTCGACTTTAGAGCTGGCTGAAGAGCTCCCCGGATCCAGCGAAGACCGGTCCGGTGACATAGCCGAGGGTTTAGGGGATTGGAGCATGTGAACAGGCTCAAGCTTCTTCATCAATTCATAGCATGAACGCACATGATCCTGAAACATTCAACGTTGACCAATCCATCAATCAACATGAATGGATTAGCTAAGACAACATCTTTAGCAATGTGTTACAAGTTTGAAACTCACAGTTGCAGTAAATCCGAAGTTGGTTACTGAGCTTGAACTTATCTTCCTCTCCAGTGCTTCTTTTGACAGATTTAGATCCGCCCCCGCCAATGTCGCGGCGGCGGCCACCACCGACGGCCTGTAAGCCATTGTGCTAGCTACTGCACTCGATGACAAGAATCAAATGTGATCAGCAAATCTCACTCGCAAGATAACGAAATGCTGCAAGTTTAATAATTTTGTATACCCTTTGCAGCCGCGAAGATTAACCTGGCTGCTCTCGCCGCCAATCCGCCGTCCACGGCTGCGACCGGTAAAGCTTCGAACTTTCGGTTGAAGAAATGCGTGAAACAGAAAGGCGTGGTCAACCCCGTCTGCCACCGCAGCCCGTTCAGCACCATGATCTCCATTCTCTTGATCGAATCTTTGGCGAAGCTGAAGGCGGCGGAGTCAGCTCCGTACTCCGACAGCGCCGGGACGCGAACCTCCTCCATCTTCGCCGCCAGCGATAAGCACGTCACGGCCAGCAACCTGATCGCCCACTTCTTCCTCCTCCGCATCGCCGCCAGCCCCAGCAAGAGGAACCGGTCGAAGTACGTGATCGACAAATACGCCGTCCGGTGCCGGAACCCTAATCTCGCTCTGCTCTGCAACAACACCCAAATTCAAAACCGAAACCGAAATCAAACACCCAGAAGCGAACACTTCAACAATTCCATAAAAAGATTCGATTTTTTTTTATCATCAT
>NQLW01000011.1:9104900-9126730 GCA_002312845.1 Kalanchoe fedtschenkoi
CTAGGTCATTTGGACCTTATTAATAAAATAAAATTATTAAAAAAAAAAAACAACAACCTTAACACAACTTCTGATTCACTTTTCAGTTGCCCACATGTCATTCTATCCGATTATTACCTCAATAATTAATTTACTAGTTTAGTGAGAGATTTTAGTTTATACATCCGCATCTTAAAATTTTGGATATTATTAATAAATATGTGTTCAAAATGGGTTGGGTGTTATATGAAATAGGATTCGGTGCTACGCACGATTTTGCTGCGAGTCCAAAACGGCGTCGTTTTATTTGACTAACTTAACTCCTCACTTGTCTGTTTCAACATTAATCTTTCTTTCTTGCAGGTGATCCGTTTCGCGACTTTGTGACAGCTCGACTCTCGAATTTATGTTTCGATTTTGTTATTGGTTTTGTTATTGGCCGCGGTGTTTGGTGATCTGATCAATGTGTCGGCTGTGTGCTTTTCGGGTGATGTGCGTGTCTGGTTCGGGATTGCTTGTGTTTGAACTTTGAATGATCGATATGCGGTAGTTTCTTCCGTTGATTTTATCGCGAGCTTCAATTTTGGGATTTATTGATTTTTCTACAAAATTTGGCGTTGCAGGTGGGTTTAAGGCTGGACGAGGTGATGGCTCCTGAAGTCGATTTATGTTTGGCTTCTGTCTTTGAGGGTGAATTCTCTTCTATTAATTTGACTCATAAAATTGAAATGTTGAAGCAGGCACGTGAGGATTAATTAGACAAATGAAACGACGCCGTTTCGAGCTCGCAGCAAAGTGCTGCATGCGCAACACCAATCCATTTCCGGTGTTATATAATATCACTCGAATCTATGATTTAAGATTTTCAAACAATATCATAACTCATTGGACCAACATCTACTAGTTGGTATTATTATAATTATTATTATAAATTAATATTCAACGTGATACGTGATCGTTGTAGTTCATAGTTTTGATAATCCACATGTGATGAATCATATCCATTGTAAAATCACGCTTATTGACGTGATGAATATTTACTATAAATTTAATTAGTCATGCTTGGATGGATATGGTTCACCACTTACACTGTGAACTACTCCATCTGTTCTCTTTTATATGTCACTTAACCGAATTTTTTTAATTCACTTTTACTTGTCACTTAATAATTTTCGATGCATATTTAATAACAACAACTATATTAAAACATCAAACATTAATCACTTCTTTATCATAATAAATAAAAAAATCATTCATCACTAGTAATATTCTATTAATTTCACTTTTTGCATGAATATTTAAAAAAAATATCAATCACTCACTCATTAAATTTGTTCAACCACTAGCATTAACTTCACCTTAATCTACTCAAATTAATCTTAAACGATACTCCCTCTGTCCTCTTTTACATGTCACTTAACCGATTTTTTTTGTCCACTTTTACTTGTCACTTAACAATTTTCAATGCGTATTTAATGTCAACAACTACCTTAAAATGTCAAACATTAATAACTTCATTATCATATTCAATAAAAAATACATTTCTAACCAGTAATCATCTACAAATTTTACTTTTTGCACGAATTTTTTTATAAAATATCAACCACTCATTCATTAAATTTGTTCAACCGCTAGCATTAACTTCATCTTAATCTACTCAAATTAACCTTAAACGACATGTAATAGAGGACGGAGGGAGTATGTATTAGAGGATGGAAGGAGTAACCATTAGAAAATTATAGCGTGACAATTTAACCAATCACATAATACGTTAAAAATAGAAAATTGATTTTTTTTTTACAACCAACCTATAATACACGTGTCATTTTTCATGACAGCAGGAGAATAATTGTATTTATCATCAAAAATCACTATTGTCCCCTTTTACTTCTGACTGGGCCGAGTGTGCCTAAGCCCAAAACACTCAAGGCTGACCTCCAAGCACGAATAGGCTGGGACGATCACTGTTGGGTTATGGAAGAGAAGGGCTCAAAGTTATCCTATTGGATAGCCTTGAAATTGTGGCGCTTCTTGACTTCTAGTAATATAAGAGAGAAAATTTGAAAGGTGTTCTGAATTATAGCGTTTATCCAGTTGCATTTTGATCTATCACAATTTTTGAAAAAGAAATGATGAAAAAAATTGGACTAATTTTAGATGATACTTAAGATCAGTTTTTTAGATTTCTTAAATGTAATTGATCTTATTAAATTTGTTGAGAATTATGCATGATTAAGTATGAAAAGACGTCATTTTCTTTATATATGCAAAATGATATTATTTATTTTGATAATCAAACGATGTAATTTTCACACACAAATCTAAATCTTATAATAATATTAGTTCATGAATGTAATGGTAAATTTTATTTTAGAAAATCAATCTAATTTTTTTTTATCGCACCTTTTTTGAAAAATGTGATGATTCACACCGTAATTAGGTAAGTGACGATAGTTCAGAGCCCTTTTTAGATTTTACCCCTTAATATTAATGTATGAATATTTATGAAAAATTACAATATATAAATTGAAGTTTTATATAAAAAAAAGACATGAAGAATTTTGGGCCAGACTCAATAGAAAACAACAATTTTATTTGGGGAACATTTTATCAATCTTGATATTCAAATTCAACTTATATGATGAGTTCGGTTTTAACACATTTCTAAGCATTTATTTCCGGAAAAACATTCAAAGATGACAATCATAAACAAAATGTCTGGATCGTCTAAATATGTTCTGATTGAGGCAGTTGGCCTAACACTAAACCAGAGCTTAATTGGGACTTAACTGAACTTAAACCCCATGAAATTAGGTGCACCAATTTTCGATCCAAATGGTTGGCTGACCTTCACACACATCACAACAAATTGCCAAACTCATTTAATCAAATCCATTACTAAGTCACTTCTTTAGCTAACCACGAATCTCATCACGCTCCACTTCAACCAGTGGATCTCCAACCTTAATCACAATCCTTAATCAAACCCACGTGCACTTCTTTTCACACTCTCAATCACCACCTAATTATTAAATTTTACCTCACTTGATGGGCTACTTGTTTCAGAGTTTAATTATTAAATTTTACCTCACTTAAGTCAGATTACTGTCATTCAAAATAACTTAATTTTGAATATAAATCTTCATGGTCATGCTGACATGTGTAAAATAAATTATTAATTATATTATTATCCTAATTATTTAACACGTGTCACCAGGGCTGTCAGAGTTTCGGATTGAACTGAAACCCAACCCATTTAAACTGAATTCGAGTTAAACTATTTTATTTGGGTTGAATTTTGGGTTGTGCTTTTTGGGTTGGTTGGTCATGAGGTTGGACAAATTGAATTCGAGTTGACCCAAATTGTAAAACACAACTCGAATTACACATATATAAAATAAAATAAAATAAATAAATAAATACAGAAAATTTTAAAAAAATAAAAAAAATTAAAAAATAAAAATTTTATTAATTAAAATAAATGGGTTGACTCAAATTTAACTCATATTAACAATTTTGAATTTGGGTTGGGTTGGATTGTTTTGAATTTGGATTGAATTATTTTTATACACCATTTTTCTCAAGTTCATAACTTGGAAAAATTATTTTCTAAATGTAAAAATAGGAATGCGAGAAATTGACTAAACGTGATAAAATTTTGTAGCCCTAAATCAACTTTGATGTACATATTCACACGTTTTCGTATTTGATATTTGGTCACGTGGTTGGTGACCTTTTAGAAGTTGCCTTGTGTTTTTTTTACGGGATATTTAAGGTCAAAGTCAAAATGTAAGAAAACTACCATACCTTACTTGTTCACACACAAAGGCTGGCTGTCAAAAAGCCACGTGTATCTTCCTAGAACAAAAACTTTTGTGCACTGTCAATTTATTTATACGAGACACGGATAGAGATTCAGTACAGCGCAGTATTTCGTTGTGAGCGTAAAATGGTGTCGTTTTGTGGTATAAACGACGTTGTCACATGTACTATCATCCAAAATAACATCGTTTATAATTCAAAATGACATCGTTTTATGCTCACAGCAAAATGCTGTACAGCATCGGATCCGTATCCAAATATAGACTATTTGTCCTCAGCCAGTCATGTAGTAAAAAAACTTAACATAAAAGTAATTAGATATATGTGTGGTAGTATTTTTATATAGAAGTTAGGTAATAAGTATATGCATGCATTATGTTAATTTTTGTAAAATAATATCATGTTATAATTGGATGCAGCGTAGTAATCAATATCATGGAAGCAATGTATAAAATCAAAAAATGAAATGAAACTTTTTATTAAAATTAAATAATTTTAAATTTTTGAACTATATACCCTGTTGAGTACATAAATTACATACATTAGCGCTAAAATGTTATTGTTTTAGAAAAGTTTTAAAAATTATAGAGTTTATAAGTTTTAAACTTTTAGTGTTTTAAGATCTTTTGGTTTTAAAATTTCATTTTTATAGTATTTTTAGTACAGTTTTAAACACTAAAAAATGACCCTAATCTCTAAATCATAAGACCCTAAAAAAATAAAAAATACCCAAAATCTCAACATTTTGTAAATACTAAAAATTCTAAATCCAAAAACTATAAAATCCTTAAAATCAATTAAAAAATAATATCATTTATACGCTCAGATATGTAACTTATATAGTAAAAATTTATTTTACCTTAATTGAAGTGATTTTTATTTAAATTTATTGAAGGCAATTCTCCCACAAATAAAAATAGCATTTTTCAACTTGGCGACTTAATGTGCGTGGGTTCAGAAACTCGGAATTGACTAGAAAATTCATCAAGCTTCTAGAACACACCAACCGCTCACTCGATATCGCACTCCAACAATTTCTTGCATGACATTTTCTTCATTTAATTTGCGTCGGTCCAACCGATTGATTGAGTCGGCACAAGACAAGATTAAAACAAATCTGCTTTTACTATTCCACTCGCGTCGCTTACTCATGTCTCCCTCCCTCACTCGTGACCTCAATCTCGTCTCAATCACTAATTTAATCACCCAATTATAACATTGAGATAAGGATTAGTGAGTAAGTTAATCACACGTTTACTTTAATTGGGGCTTCGTCATTAGTTGTGCTCTCAAGTTTGAATGCTCCTACCACGCCCATTCCCAAAACGACACGTTTTGCTACTCGTGACGCATGCTCTCACTCTATCCGAGTCGCAATCTCACTCCTTCACTCTAATGCCCATTTCATTAAGATTTCAATCAGTCACGTTATTTACAATCAAATCTAAATTACGTAGTTTTGATTCTTAATCGTCAGTCACCATTTGTTATGTGTGCTCTACAAATTGACTTGTTTTATTAGAATCAAAATTATCCTATTTTATTGATAAAATCACTTTATTTTATATCAAAACAATTCTGTTTTGTTTGTGACTGTAAACTTACGTACTTCTTAACATCACGGAATTCGAATCCTATTAATTGAGGAGTAAGATCTCATGATGTCAAACAAGTTTGCAGTCAACCAAAACAAGATTGTTTTGATGTAAAACATGGGTGGTTTTGATTTTGTTAGGGTTACTTAATTTTTGTTGAAAGATGATAATAAACTGTTGTAAATCAAAACTACGCAGTTTTAAAGCAGTTGCATTTGGTTTGGGTTTCTAGAATCAAAATCCTTAATTAATGATGAAAAAATTTAGTGTTTCAAATCTTTACATGACCAGCATTAATTAATGGTGTTCACAAGCTTGGAAAAGTGAAATGAATATTTTTTTTTATATTTGGATTATAAATGATTGAATTATAATTCATAATAATTGTCAATTAAGAGATAAATTGTGAGGATAAAAAAAATATGGTTAACCAGCCAAATCAAAGATGAAATATTCTACAAAGGAAGCTAAATGATACGGCGGCGTCATTCGGATACACGACTGCAACCTCCTAACCAATCAAATTAAATTCAACAAACCAAATTGAATAATCAAATCGAACAACTATGGGGACCAAATTGAATATATTCGTTTTATAATTTCCACCATCCGTTTGTTAAAATTAATTAAATAATTGGCAAACAAACATGCGTGACCTGTAAGATGTCTCCACACAGCTAAACCCAAACTAGACGTGCTCCAGTCTCCTTCTTTCCGACCCTATCCCCAATCTAACACTTACTGTATTTAGTGAAAAATAAAATTTATTATTTTAATTTTAAAAATATCCCAAGTTTACGAATAAATAAATAAATAAATAAATAAATAAATAGAAGGGATGCGGTGTGCGATCCAGTTTACTTGCACACCACCACTTGTCACGCAACTTCGGCTCGTCTTCTCCGAATTGCCGACTCTATAAATTCCCCAGCGCAGCTTCTTCACTCCATCGTTCTCAGCAGCAACCCAATTCACTTCTCTCACTCAACAACACAAGCAAGAAACAGAAATCTTGTCTCAGATATTTTCTTTGACTCACGCGTCTGAGGATTGAAGCTCGAGCTCGTCGTGAGGGTATATGGCCATGGAAGCGGTGAGTCATCCTCCGGGGTACGCGCTTGATGGGTTTGCGAAGGGGAAGAGGTCGAAGCGGCCGCGGTCGGAAGGCGGCGGGGAGGAGATGGGGTTGGTGAGTTCGTTGCTGGCGCTGGACGAGGCTGACGTGGATCTGGCGAGGAGCCTGATGATGCTGGCTAGTGGGGTTGTGGATGAGGAAACAGTCGGAGAAGTCAAGGTTGGCGGTGGTGGTGGTGGAGGTGGAGGTTGCTTGGAGGTTAAGGATTCTGTTTCTATGTCGGCGGTGGAGACCGAGTCAACGGTGAAGACCGCGTCCTACAGGTGCACCGTGTGCGACAAGGAGTTCGGGTCCTACCAGGCGCTGGGAGGACACAAGGCGAGCCACCGGAAACTCCCCGCCTCGGGCGTAAGTTTCGACACGGTCGCGGCGGCTTCGGGAGTTGGAGGCGGCGGCAGCGGCAGCGGCAGAGTGCACGAGTGCGCAATCTGCCACAAGCAGTTCCCGACGGGGCAGGCGCTGGGCGGGCACAAGCGCCGCCACTACGAGGGCGTTCTCGGAAAACAGAACCAGCACATCAACCACCTCCAGAGCCTCAAGAACGCCACTACGAGCAGCGGAGTGACGACCGCCACGACCTCCGACGGGGCCGGGTCGTCGCTTAGCCACCGGGGGTTCGATCTGAACATCCCGGCTCTGCCGGACTTGTGGCCGGTGAGCCGGTTTGCGGCGGCGGAGGAGGAGGTGGAGAGCCCGCATCCGGCCAGGAAGCCACGCGTGTTCTTGCCTAATGATGTTCACATCAGAATTTGATTTAATATTATTATTAGTTAAGACTTACAATAAGATTGTTTAGTTAGGTAGTTAATACTTACGGATTTGATTTGATCATACTTCTTCTTGTAATTAATTTATTTTAGGTCCCTCATCTCTTCTATATTACAATACATTCATTTCAATTTCACTTTTTGTTTACATCTTTTCAACACAGTCCCTATATTAACCTAACCTCTTTTTGAAAACATATTATCTTTTCCCAACCTTCAAATCAAATTTGTGTATTGATCCTTCAACACCATTTGATTCATGATCTGATCACCAAAATTTACTTAGTCAAAGATTTGATCCCTGGATACTTCTTAATAACTCCTTAAATACTCTCATTCATAATAGTTCATGGCATTATAAGATGACTCGTGTAAAGCTATAAATTCGAATCTTCACTCCAACATTATAATATATCACAAATTAGGTGCTTGGATCCGATTGAATTGGAGACATCAGCTGGATGGAGGTGCGGTGCAAGCGGGTCTGGGTCGATTACAAAATTGTATGTAATCAGAGTGATTCGAATCAATGTGGAATTACAAAATGAGAACTAGATGCCTCTCAAAAAATTTGATTAATAATTTTTAAACGAGTAAAATTACGTAAGGAGTCTTGACTAACCTCGCGACTAGATTAATATCAGTTCATGTTAAATGACTACTATATAAATTTAGATGGTAATATTTTGTGTGTCTTTTTTCTAGAAGAAGAGATTGGGATGACACGTGACTTGTCGTATGAAACGTTGTATTTTCCAACCCATGTACGTACGTAGTACACTTTTTTTCACTTCGATTTAGGTTCATCCCTTTTCCACTCTCACACGTGACCTATGTGTTTTTTTCCAAACCTCAAAATTCGGCATATTTAGATGCCAATGACGAATATTGAAATCATAAAGTCGCACCAAAAACGTTTAGAATGGAAAAAGAATGGATGCTGACTCAATATGTCGGTTATGAATGTTATTAATGGGTATGTTTAATATGTACTCCCTTCGTACTCTAATACATATCATTTAAAATTAATTTAAATAGATTGAGATGAACTTAATGCTAGCGGTTGAACAAATTTAATGAGTGGGTAGTTGGTGTTTTTTTTAAAGTTCGTGTAAAAAATAAAATTGGTAGATTATTACTGGTGATGAATGATTTTTTATTGATTATGATAAATAAGTAATTAATGTGTGACGTTTTAAGGTAGTTGTTGATATTAAATACGCATTGAAAATTATTAAGTGACAAGTAAAAATTGACAAAATTTTTTGATTAAGTAACATGTAAAAGAGGACAGAGGGAGTATTAATTTTAAAAGACTGCATTTGATAAAGAAAATTGAGTGACATGAAAATAAGTGAAAATGAATTCTTTGTAGATTTCATCAATTTTTTTTATTTTGTCAGAGATTGAAAAAGTGTTGGAAGTGTTAGAACATCATTTATTCTAAACAAATATTTCGACTTTTTTTTGTCTGAATCAAACATGAAATTTTATTAATTTTTTTCACAATTACCTTTTTTTGATTTTTTCTAATACTAAACACAGCCTAAAAGGCCATGTAATGAATATGGTTTGATATAGTAAGACAGATTCATCTAAATCTCTTGGTGCGCGTTTAGTATCACGTACAATATAAGAAGATATTATTAATTTTTGTATAAATAATTCCATTTTTTTGACATTACATAAGATAAGCACGATGAAATGCACATGCACTCAACGATCAATGTATGGCTTCGAATCCGAGACCATACAGATGAAGGGCGGGTGACCTTGCCACTTGACCACCACACATAATAATATTATCTATTGAAGAGATATTATTAATACGGATTTTCAAAAATAAAATTTATCTCTTTGCGTTATTAATACTTATTCTTATTTTGAACCAAACGCATCCACATGATATTAAAAATATTATCTAATTTATAATACATGGTACCAAACATGCACTTAGTAAAATATAGTGATTATTTTCATGATATTATATTTTTTCTAAAAATCAAACTTTGTGTTGTGATTTTTAAATCACGTTCAAAACTGCGACTTACAATTTTTTTTATAAATATGTTTTCTCTTATCAATTTATAATCAAAAGTACATAACCAATGTTATTTTGAATTGCGATTTTATTAAATAAAAGTGCAATTTTAAAGAATATGAAGGAATGATTTTTTTTTTAAAAAAAAAGGCTTGTAAAAGGAGGGGAATGATCTAGTGGTAGTGAGTATAGTTATTAGAATCGGACTGGTGGTGGTGAAACTGAACATACAATCACTTCTTGATCTATCGGTTAGACTAATTTTATTGATCGGTTTGACTATCAGTCCAATATATTAAGTTGTATAACTTAATGTTCAGTTAATAAAATATAACAAGTTAAATGATATAACTTAACGGTAGAAGTCTAAGAAGTCAGTCGTGAGAATGTGTGTTTGAACTACGATGTCGTTTTTTGACTGAATATGAAATAATTTTGCATTAATTAAGTAGTAGTGGTTAGATTAGAGACTATATATTAATCAATTTGTATATAACTAATCAATCGGTTTACATTAATATCATTCCGGTTCGATAGTTTTCAATTGAACCAGCTGATTTAGTACGATTAAAACTCAGTTCAACTTGCAATTCGGACTGAAACCTGATAATTGTATATAATTAATCAACCGGTTTACAACCAGTCTGGTTTGATAGTTTTCAATTGCACCGGCTGATTTAGGACGATTTAACTCAGTTTAACTCGCAATTCATACCGAAACCTGGTTCAAATCCCGGTCCGACCGAACAAACTGGCTAATCTGATTCGGTTCTGTTAACCATGGTAGTGAGAGTGTTAAGGCAAGATCTGGGGGAGGAACTTCTGTGGGAGGTTTCATTTGTTTAGTTGTAATTGTTGGTTGTTGAAAGCTGATTGGTTGCGAGTTGGAAGGTGGTGGCCGTCATGTTGTTGCGGGCTTGATTGGATCAACCCTAATTAGTATTGGAATTTTTATTGGCTTTTTAAGGTTGTCGTGCGTAGTTTTTTATTGGCGAGGATTGTTAATTAAACACGTTCCTATTAGTTTATGTTTTGATTAATGGTGAGCTGCAACTCACTCCATCCATCTTTTTTTTATATGTCAATTAACCAATTTTTTTTGTATACTTTTACTTGTCACTTAACACTTTTCAATGTGTAATATCGACAACTACCTTACAAAATCAAACATTAATAACTTTAATATCATAATCAATAAAAAAATAATTCTACATCAGTAGTAATTCATCAATTCTATCTTTTACACAAAATTTTAAAAATATACAATAAATCATTACATATTAAATTCGTCCAACCACTAGCATTAAATATCATCTTAATCTACTTAATTTAACCTTAAATGATATGTATATGAGGACAAAAAGAATATACTTGTTTATATATTGATAGATGGAATCATAGATGGGATCCAATTGTGCGTGTATGGTGGTGTAATTTAGATTTGTTTATATATTGATAATACGATTAGCATGTTCGTTGTACTTCTAATCGTCTAACACTTGATCTCTTTGTGATAGTTAATATAATAATATAAGGTACTAGTACGTGTCCGTTGACTCGACGGTGTGGAAGAGATAGCGACGGTTGGATGGAGAAGACGGTTTGAAGTGGAGGTGGAGGTGGGTGTGGGCAGGAGAGATGTGTTACGTGACCGGCACGTGATCGGGAGTATCCCTAGAACCGATCGGTTTGGATCGGTTTGATTCAAAAAAAATTAAAAACCAAATCAAATTATTAGTCACCGGTTTCTTAAAATTTGAAACCATAACCGAAAATTTAAAATCAAACCAAACGAAATTATTAGTCACCGGTTTCTTAAAATTTGAAACCATAACCGAAAATTTAAAATCAAACCAAATCACTAATATTTCAAACCAAACTGATTGGTGTCAAACCGAACCAAATCGACCGGGATCGCGACATCCTACTATGTTATTATATAAGATTGTTAGTATCCGGATTTTAATTTCACCTTATTTGAAGTGATTATCGATTTAAATTTTAAAATCTATAGTTTTTTTTCCAAGAATTATTACCTATGGATACAATTTGGATCATTGTAAACCCATAAAAAAAACTAAATATTTTGACGCTAAAATGATGTTATTTTAACTTGTTTGATTCAGTTTAATTTGATTTTTAACAAAAATTCAAATTGAACCATTTTATAATTAGTTTGAAATTTGAACTCGAACCAAATTACTAGCTGAATCAAATATATGGTTTGATTCAATTGAAATTATTTGTTATGAACTTTATTTACTGAAGATGAGATTTTTTTGTGTAAATAATAATATAAAAATAATATATATACATTCAATTCAATTTATAAATTTTAATTTATACTAATGAAGAACCATGGGATAAACTCGAAAAGAGTTTGCTCCCAAACATATTGGGACACTTAAAAAATTCCGCCAGCACCAACTCAACTCTAATCTATAATGGGCCTGAAACAGTTGTGAGCCCAAACACAGCAGCCCCATATCATTCAACGGGCTTTAAAAAGCCCATGACGCTACTGTTTACATCTAAGACTGGGCCCACAATCACATCAATCGGGAAGTGGATGAGCACGAGACCACAAACAACGGTGCAAAACAAACGACAAATAAAACCGTCACAAAACGACAAAGTGGGACGCGGAGAAACGAAGCCGCTCAAGCGCAAAAACCCACCAAGATTCTCACCCCTTTTCTTCATCACCTTTAAATGCAACCACACTCATCACTCGCCTGAGAGACTTGACATAGGTCGAATGAAATGAGCTGCAACGGCTGCCGAGCCCTCCGAAAGGGATGCGGCGACTCGTGCGTGCTCAGACCCAGCTTGCAGTGGATCGCTGGCCACCAGGCTCAGGTGCACGCCACCTTGTTCGCCGCCAAGTTCTTCGGGAGGTCGGATCTCATCGGGTTCCTCTCCGCTGTCCCCCACGACCGCAAACCCGGTAAAGTTATTTTTTTTCTCCATGTCCAAAGATGGTCTTATAATTTTTTATAGCTGAATTTTTACTAATTAGTTTCGTTACGCATAATAAATAAATTTCAAATATACTCGGTCAAAATATATAAATTTTTTTCTGGAACTTACCCATTAAAATGTGTACTTACATTTATAAATATAAAAATTAATATAATTAACTACTTAACACACTCATATATCAATGTGAAATATTTTTTTTTGAATAATATTTAATAATTTCAACTTGGGTTTGTAGGTGCTCTTTCCTTCCCTGCTTGATTAATTTTTCTTGTATTTTTATGAGTAGCTTTGTTCCAGTCCTTGCTGTTCGAGGCATGCGGGCGGACGATAAACCCGGTGAGCGGAGCGGTGGGGCTGCTGTCGGCTGGAAACTGGCACTTGTGCCAGGCAGCGGTCGACGGGGTCCTCTCAGGCCGAACCCCGCAGCCGCTGCAGGAGAGCACCACACCCACCAGGACCACCTTGAATAATACAAGTTCGAAAACTGAAGGAATTGAGCGTATGAGGTCCGCCAATAACGCATCGTCCTTCACTGGGTCTGAACTGTTATTTTCCGGCAACTTCCATAACCAAGATTCCGGCGGAAGAGGAGGCAAGATCCTGAACCTCTTCATTTGATAACCATGAATAATTTGATTAACCTGAGTGACAACAAGTCGAGCATATATCGAGTTTTGTACTAAATAATGAATATCATATTGTTGCGGATATATTAGAGGTGTGTGAGAGCTGATCCGCATCGAATCTGAGATTGTACAATTTTAAATAGCTATTTGATAAGGAAACATGTTTCATGAGACATGTTGCTTTTTTATGCACACTTTAAAGATATTCAAAATCGAGATTATAAAAAAGTTTATCCTTGCCTTTTTTATTGATTGTGAAGTAATTAAAAATTAAAAACAATGAACTATCACCATTTTTCAATTACGATATATAGAGTAAACTATTTGAACTATCGGAAAATATGAATTAAAAATTTTATGGACTAATTGTTCATAATAAAATCTGAGGCTGCACTCCTTAAACAAATATTATTATAAAAATTTGACTCACAATTCCGTTTTATTCACATACACAAGTTGACTTTTTTTCATACTCATCTAATCTTATTGCGCAACAAATTTAATAAGAATTTTATCTAATAAATCAAACTTATTAATCTCACAGGACGTTCTATATTAGTCCCTTTGCACCATTTTTGGTAATTGTTGTAGTTTAGAATGTAATTAAGAAAATGATGATAATTAATGACTATATTTAGGTGTGTTGGTTTAGTGAAAATATGTGAGAAATTAATGAAAATTTGAGATAAAATGAGAATAAGTGTTTTGTTAGGTTTAAAAAATGTCAGCATAGGAAAAATTAGATGACAAAAATCGGAAGGGAAATTTAAATGCAAACAAATTGTATTCCAATGATTTCCGATGAAATTTTCACTTAAACCAAAAAGTGTAAAATAATAAAAAATTCACTTTTCATCTCATTTTATTTTTTGTCACCATATTCCATAAACCTGCCTTATTATTTTTCCGTTGATAATTTTTTTTTGGGTAAAAGTAGGGAAAGATAAGCACGAATGCTTTTGGATGGACAAAATAAAGTTAAAAGGAGGCAGAGAGGCTGTACTTCTCCAGGAGCCACTGGAAGTGTGATCCACTTCATCATCATCATCATCAACTTTGATCAAACTTTTCTTTGTGCATCATTTTTTTTTTTCGCAATGGTCAGGTCGTACATCTATTTCATCTTGATAGTGACGTTCATACTCACTGGGGATCAACTCACGTGTATTTTCAGCGTATCTAAGCGTAAATGCGATACTAATTTGACTTCAGAAAACCGTACTCACCCTTTGTGCATCATCTCTGCACATTCTGGACAGTTGGCCGGCTGGCTGGCTTTGAGATATCTTTGTCATCAGAGAATTGGAAAAAGTTTTCAGAATGGAATATGGTGGGAGAGCTTGGATGGGAAATTCATTGAAAAAGTGTCGGGCAGAAAGTACAACATAAAGACATTTTGCACATAATTGTGATTTTTTTAAAACTATCAGTTTTAAAAGTTTTATTATTTATTCTATGATACTTTTTATTTTCAAATTTATCCTACATAAAGAAAATCGTAGTTATAAACTGTGGTTTTTTTTTTAAAATTTACAGTTTCGAACAGCGGTTTTATTTTCTACAAAAACATTGATTTGAAACTACAGTTTCTTGACAACGTAAAGTTCAAAATACACAAAAACCGGAACTGTAAACCGCGATTTTTTCTTAAGAAATTCACAGTTTAGATCCGTGGTTTTGTTTTTTTACAAAGTCAGCTATTGAAACCGTGGTTTTTCTTTAAGAAAAATCATGGTTTACAACTATAATTTTTTTCAAGTAGAGTAGATTTGAAACTAAAATAAATGATAGGGTAGAAAAAATATAAAATTATAAAAAGAGAGTACTTTTAACAAATAAATCAATAATTATTTGAATCTGCATCCATCGGTAATATATTGACGAATATCTATAAAATTTAATTTGTATATTAAGTGTAAGTATTTTTTTATTTGTTATATGGTTAAGACCTTAGCGATTGAGCGATTCTTATTAGTCAGTGTAATTATTTTCAATAAATATACATAACTAAAAATAATTAGCAATTTTGAAGAAAGTATTTCAATAGTTTTGAGAATTGTTATGAATCAAAATTTGAATTTGTAGAAATTTTATATTAAGTATATGAAAATTCTCGAGTACGATAATATATTAAATTTTAATAAGATTCTGCTTGAATCTTCAATGTTTTTCAGTGGTATCTGAGGAAGAAAATTGATATATAACATGTTATTTATAATGAAAATTTAAAATTAATATATATTTTTTGGGCTTAACGGATATATCATGTCATAGCATATAAGGTATACACCATGACAATTAAAATGATGTCTTTTTTGGTTATTTTTATGAGATTTAAGACTTCTGAATTTAAGAATTTTTATTGTTTTAGGGTTTTAAAGATATTTTTGTTTCAAACTTTCATTTTTAGTGTATTTTTGGATATTTTCAAATCCATCCAAAACGGTGTCGTTTCACAACTCTAAAATCTTTAATGCTAAAATTCTAAAAATACTAAAAAAATAAATCCTAAAAAGTCCCAAAACCCTAGAAATCCTAAAATATTAGAAAATTTAAATTATGAAACCCTAAAATCCCTAAATACCATTCAAAATGAAGTCATTTTAGACGCTCGGATATATATTTTGCATTCTCTTATAGATATATCTGTTTTTCTCATTTTTTATATTTTTGTTTTAAAAATTTTTTTCATACCAAAACGCACAAGTTTATAAGGGGCTTTTATTTTCATGTTGGGGCTTGAGTTTGGGCTGCCCGAATCAGGCAAAAGCCCAATTAATTAAGTGATTACTTATTAACAAAATTTATTAGCTACATAACAAGGTTAAAGTTAATATAATATGAAAGAAGGTTAACGTTAATCTTATTGTTAGAGAGCATAAAAATTACTACCTAAAATTTACAAATAATATTATCTCATTTATATTTAAAATAAAAAATTTATCATAATTATAAAATATAGTTAAATGTGATTTAAAGAGTTTTATTTATATATTTTTAAACTGCCTCATTGTATTAAAATAATTTTTATTTTATTTCCGGTAAAAAGTTTCATCTATTGTTTATAAATAAATTAAGAATCACAAAAAATTGATGACAGACTTAAGTCTTAACCAGAAGAAGAAGAAAAATTGTATAATGTAAAATAGCGTAATTTTGAATGAGAATTATTATAATTATTAAATTAGACTAATGAATTTAGAATTTTATAATTAAGGTTGAGTTTGATTTTTTTCATTTTAAATTGAAATAATATTATTGTAAATGTAATATTGTAAATATCAAATAGATGATTTTATTTCCGGACATTTTTTTTGTCAATTTCTTTATTAAAAATAAATATTAAAATTACGTGAAACGAGCGATCTCGCGAGCGATACTCCATGGGGCCGAGTTATCCCCATTTCCACTCTCCTCCGATTTCTCTGCCGTTTTCCAAATCTTACAAAAACCAGAGGATTTCAATTTGCGCCGAATCCAACCGATCCTGAGAGAGGAAGCAATTCGCCAGAATTTGATAACTTCCGCTGTTGCTAGGGTTGGGTGATTTTCGAAGAAACCGGTTGAAATTTCACCGCGGAGTTGCTTATCCAAGCATTCCCTGTTCTGGGTATTGGTCGGAATGTCGACGACTTTCGATCGGTGGGAGAAAGATCCGTTCTTTCCCGCTGCCGAGGAGGTCCAAGAATCCGCAGATAGGTACTGTTTCTGGTTTTGGGATTGCATTTTATGCTGCCACAGATATTTATTTATTTATTAATTAATGGAATTTTGAAGTCAAATGTTTGTCTGAGGTTATGAAACGGGTTGCTTAGGATTTTTTCTGGTCGATGTTTTTGATCGATTGGTGTCATGTCGTGCTGGGTTATTGTAGAATGGAATCAACGTACAGAACATGGCTTCATTCGGTGAAGGACTCGTCGAGCGTGTGGGATTCGGAGCAGCTGCGCAGAGACCTGCAGACGACCTTAGGCACGGCGAAATGGCAGGTAATGATGCCCCAAGTCTGCGTTTCGGTTTTCGACTGTTGAGATCAGCCTGTGAATCCAATGTGTTGCAGCTGGAGGAGTTTTCGCGGGCAGTCAGGTCGAGTTACAAAGAAAATTCCGATGAAGACAGTAAACGGCACGGGGACTTCGTCCATGCGATCGGGGATCAGATTGCTGCGGTGGACAAGTCGCTGGCAGATGCGTCGGCAGCTGAAGGAAAACCACCAACGCCTTGGGTGCGGCTGGATGAGAGGGAGAGGAACGAACTCGCGCTGTTTCTCTCAGCAGGGCCGCGTGCGTCTCAAGGACAGGATGATGATAATAATAATAACAACGACGTGCACCAAGAAAATGTTAATGATCGGGAAAATGATGGTTCTAGAAATTTCGGCTTCGGGCACGTTGGCCTGGCTCCCAAAGGTGGTAAGGCAAACGGGCACCGGAGGACTGCGAGCGCTAGCGCTGACATGGAGGCGTGGAAGATTTCAGTTGCGGACGACGTTGCTTATCCAGTTGGCTCCAACAACTGCCGGCCTGATCCGCCTCCTCGTAGAATTCCAAGCGTCTTGGGGCTCCTTAGCACCATGGGGATGGAATCCGCGTCTAAATTTAACTGGCCGGTGAACGGATACAGAAAGCTGAAAGTCGCAGATTCTCTCGAATCGGAATTGCCTCCGCTTCCCAGGGTGAGCGTCATTATCTTTTCCCCGAGTAATAATTCTCAAATCATTTCCCGCATCTATTCATACATGATTTTATTTTTTTTTCTTTCGTTACGAAGGGTGTAAAAGAGGCTCAGAGGCTTCTTCGGAGGTCTCAGTACCAAATGCAGTACAGTCGGCCGGTTCAAATTTTTCTCTGGATCGCTCTTCTTTGCCTCCTCGGTTAGTTTGCCTTGGAACTCTTCGTAGTCGTGACTCGCCCTCGCTATATATTGCTCTGTCTTATCTCGACTTCCGCTGACCGTTGATATTCCGCTCCTTTATAATCAGTATTGTAAACTGCTCTGGTGCTACGGATCATTGGAATGACGGTACTCTTTTCTTTCATTCCCAGGTTTATTGACTTTAAGCGCCGTGTAAGAAACCATAAAGCCTTCAGCTAGAGTCATCCCCGACAACCGGTTGTAAGCGTAAGAGTAGCAGCTGCATATATGTTGGTTATGGCGTCAACTCCGGCCGCCGGGGACGTGATCTGCTGGTGAAGCGGGTTAAGAGTGACTCCCTATAAGTCCTCTGATCCAGAGCTGATTGGAAAATGATGCGGTGTCAGGGCCAAGCACTGAGCTGGATCAACCAAGAGGGAGTGAACTGATAATTGCCGATAACAGAATTTTCGTCGCTAACTTTACATATTTCGTAGGCAAAATTGACAATTTCGTGGTTAAAAGTTATGATCCTTGTTAGCAATAATCTGTGAAATGTGAAGTCCAAGCACTAAGCTGGTTCAGCCAAGTGGAAGTAAACTGTGAATTACTAGTAACAGAAATTTCTTAAACAAATTTTATATATTCGTAGCTAAAAATGATAATTTCGTTTGTTAAAGTTACTATCCTTGTTAGAGCATCCACTTAAATTTTATTGCGGGTTTCGTGTCAGAGTTCAGAGAGCGCTTCGTTTTAATGTGGAAATAGGTTTATGGACTTCTGACACCGAAACACTTCGTGCGATATATATTTAATATTTAAGATAATTTATTACTACGCTTCCAACTCTGAAGCGTGGTAATAGATCAATTTAATATTTCAGGATATATTCACCATATCTTTCTACCACACTTAAAAGTTGGAAACGTAGGTATATCCTAAATAATTAATGTAGATCAATTACCACACTTCCAATTCCGAAGCATGATGATAGATATATATTAAACATTTATCCAAATCTATTACCACGATTAAAGATAATAGGTATGTTCTAAATAATTAATATATATCAATTACCAGCTTGATAGTTATGTGAAATAATAAAAAAATTAAGAAATTGATGTTAATAAATATCAAGAAAAGATAATATGAAATAAAAATTATAAATAATTAATTATCTATTAAATTCAAGAATTTTGTAATTAATATAATATGGGAGAGTTGAAAAATGTGTAATATGACATGTGGGTCCATGTGTAATAAGTTTGTGAAATGTAAATTCATAATAAAACTGAGTTAGCATGACACAAATCTAACGTGACTGGCATGAGGCAAAACTAATTTTTAGTTTATTTTGATTGGAATTCCCTTAGTAACAATCTGTGAAATGTCAAGTCCATGCACTTGTTCAAGCAAGAGAGAGTGAACTTTTTTGAATTGTTAATAACAGAAATTTTGTAGCTAGTTTTATACATTTCGTAGCTAAAAGGGTCAGTTTCGTCGCCTAAAGTTATGATTCTTCTTAGCAGTAACAATCTGAGATTTTGTAGCACAGGCAAGATCAAGTTCAGTCCTTGGAATCGAAGTTAGAACGAAATGCAATAAGGCATTTCAGGATGGAAACTAGTGAATCAAATGCCTCAATTTCTATTTACAATTCAGTGGAAACTCTAGTCGAAACCTGCAATGAACAATACGCCTAGCACAGCTCCAAAGGGTCAGTGAGATCTATCCATTGCAGCCACTTTCGACCGATATGAAGCGGCCGAAACAGCGGGCTTCACCCTTTGAGCCCGAGGGAGGTCGCAGGTCTCGCTGACGGTTCCGAGCCTGAGCTCAGCGGGGGGAATGAAGCAGTCCATGGACAGGCCCGGGACGTTGAACGCTACCTCCTCGATGGTCCAGGCTTCCTCCATCCGGGTCTTGGTGTGGCTCATCGCGGTCTCCCCGAATCGGAAAAGTGTCACGACTGAGCGACCCGAGTGGGCGATCATGATCCCTTCGACGGGCTTGTAGTCGTCGAGGAAGGAGTTGATGGTCGTCTCCCAGTAGACTGCGTCGTTGCCGTTTGTTTGAATGCGGGTTAAGTGGGAATCCTCCAAGTGGACGAGAAGTCCAGTTTTCTGGCTGAAGTAGCCGAAGAGGACGTGCCGGATGATCTCCGCAGGGCCTTCGCTCCTGGCCTTTAAGGTTACCGGGTCAGCGCAGAGCTTGAGAATGAAGCAATCTTCTCCGTTGATCTTTTTCTCGCCGGTGCATCTCGCGTTGGTAAACATGCTGGCTGTAGTCCTCGGATCAAGACCCTGGGGAACAACAAAATCGGCCGAATCAGAACACCATCGAACATGAAGAAACTGATAAAAGAGGATCCAAACCACATCCACCTGAAGCGCACGGCGCAATGGCCTAACCGGCCCTTTGGCAGCATGCGCGCCGAGCCACGGGGTGTGCCTCCAGACAAGATTCCCGTTACACCCGGCGTGAACCTTACTCGCGCCGAGCGCGAGCTCCACATACCACATGTCCGGATTCATCTGCCAGAGCACGAATCCGCCGGACTCGGCGCCCTTGGACGAGGTCTTGCTCTTGATAACCTTGTTCGGTGTCTCGATATCGTAAGCCAGCATCTTCAACTTCCCCATTGCGTACGCATTGTGAATCGAGCTTTGAACTTTCTGCCCTCCGGAAGCTGCCGTGTACTGCTGCAAAATGTACTGGGCAGACGAAGCTTCCTGCAACAAATCCACTCATTTAAGAATTCACAACAAAGATGGAAGCAGCTTGGCAACTAGCTGGAGATAGACTAAAAAAGCTGCTGCAGATGAGAGATTTGGCTACTGAAAGCAAAGTGTGACTCAGCCAGGCATTTTATCAAACAGGTGGTGAGCAGATAAAATCAACCCAAGCTTACAATGGGAGTGTCCTTGATGCTCAAATGCGGCCATGGCTCGCCGGAGCTGACGTGAACAGGAGCCAGCGGCGCACCCAGCACGCTCAGCAACAGCCTCAGATCCGACCTGTGATGAACAGCAGCGCCGCCGTTCGAGCCGGAAACAGACGGAGCTCTCGAGAGCTGACCCTTCATCCAGCTACCCCACCTCCCCTCCGTCCTCGAATCTCCGCCGCCAATCCCTCCGTCCGGATCCGGCCCCTCCCGCAGCGGCGACAGCGTCTCCGCCGGCCTCAAGCTCCCCGATCTGACGATGAACGCCTCGGGAGCGGACGGCGCCGGCTGCTTGCTCCTCGTCCTCCGCCGCATTAGGCCCGAAATAGGCGACGGAGCCCTCCTCTCCCTCGACCTGGCCGGTGAAAGGCCCCGCACCACCTCGTCCTTCAGCGTCGAGAAAAACCCTTGTTTCCTCTCCATTCACAGACCCCAAGGTCCCAACAAGTCGAGCTGCGCGGAGCTGAACGAGTGACGAGTGTGAAAAGGTTAGAGATTGAATTGAAAGATAATGCCGTTTGGAGGAAGCAAGTGTGACTGTGTGAGAGTCAGTGGAAGCAGCTTTTATCGTCCACCATGGATTTATGGACGGAGAAAAAAAAATGGAATATAAAAATTGGATCTTTGAACGACCCAGATCAAATTGCCGCGAACTGTAGCTGGCCAGCCGAGTAGAGCGAGCCCTAACCTCGGATTTCGCTGCTCACTCTCTCCTGGATTTATGGGCTCATTTTTTTTTTAATGATTCGTGGAGAGAGAGAGAGAGAGAGAGAGAGAGAGAGTTGTATAGAAATGGTCAAATGGAGACTGTAAATTCGTTGGAGACGCGTGGAAGGTGAGAGAGAAGTGAATGGAGAAGGTGAAGATGGAAGAGTGATGGGCCTCGGTGGGCCTCCACTGGGCTTTTTCACGCCAAGGCGGTAAAAAAATATATTCGATTTTTGATATTTTAATGGGAGTTTAAATGAATATTAATTGTGAGATAGTAAAAAGTAGACTTAAATAAATTATCAATGATTTATAAGTCAATTATGTGATGAGAGAATATACTCTAGTTTGAGTTTATTAGCCAATAATGTAATAGC
>NQLW01000011.1:9128165-9156668 GCA_002312845.1 Kalanchoe fedtschenkoi
TTTTAATTTCACTGCCACCATATATATTTAAAGAAAATTACACTTATCAATTGTGATTTTTTTTTTAAATTACAGTCTCAAACTGGTGTTCGACCACTTGTAGAAAAAGCACAGTACTTTGTTTTCGAAGACATATAAAGACCACAATAACAAACTGTAGCTTTACATTTTTCTAACCGTAACCGTTAATTTGTGTTTGTGTTTTATAAAATCATCAATTTGAAACTGTGATTTTGTGTCAAAAATAGCCAATTTACAATGGCTAATTTTTCAAATATAGTAGATGAGAAATTAAAATGGATGGTAACATATAAATGAAATAATAGATAAAACTAGAAAAGCCTCTAGTAGACAGAAATTAAAATGGATGGTAACATAACATATAAATGAAATAATTGATAAAACTAGAAAAGCCTCTAGTAGACAGAAATTAAAATGGATGGTAACATATAAATGAAGTAATAGATAAAACTAAAAAAGTGGGAACAAAATATACATTTTTCTATTTTTGTTTTATTATAATATTATTATATTCTTTTGATTTACTTTTTTATAAAAGATGAGAATTATGATGATCACCCGGATCAATTAATTTATCGCATAGATAATAATATAGATGCAATAATAATTATATGATTGCAAAACCGAGCAGGGAGAAAGTTTTCTTGTTAGGAGTAATTTTCGTATTACAATAAGTCATTTTCGCAAAATAGTTTTTATTCTTGAATTCTTTATAAAATTGCATATTTATAAAAACGCAAGTAATTACAATTTCACACCCTTCTAATAATTATAACAAACGGTGAAATTAAAGTAATTTAGGCGGTCCAATAGTCGCTAGATGTGCAATGCTAAAACGTTTCATTTAGTGTTCATCCGACTACTTATTTCAAATTTTACATATAAAAAATTAAATATAATTTTAATACATATAATTCCGATTACTCATTCAATTAATTAATCCCCTCCTAAATCAACTAGTCGCTTGAATTATAATAGAATTTACCTCAATATGATAAACTGTTCAAAAATCTACATACAATATTTTAAATGAAATGTCCACTCTGATCTATCTACATGCACAATCGATTTATCACCATGCGGGAATGTAAGCGCATCACCCGGTTGGGAAAAATGGTTGATGGCTTCAAAAGGTCTACAATGCACAGAGACAAACCCTAACCCTAACCCTAACCCTAACCCTAACCCTAACAAAGAAGATAAAACCCCTCCATACGTACAAACACAAATATATCCTCTACATACAGCTACTGTGTGTGTGTTTGTCTCGTTGCTGGTAAGTCAATAGAGCTCTCACGGCATGAAAAAACAAGTGCATGTGGTTAAGCAAGATGCTCCATCACTTCTCATAAATAAAAAGCCAGCATGTAGTGTAGCTAGCTAGATATATCAGCTCGTGCATGTGTCGACAAACATTCTCAGCCAACCAAGAACCAAACATTTATGTACATCATCCTTAACGACACTGCAACAAAGCTCCTGTCCTTACAGTTATCCAAACCGGATTGGACGTGGAATAAGTCAGGATTTGGTTTTCAGTTCATCAATTGATCGGTGGTTCGAATTTGTTTGACTGCCGATCTTATTAATTACTCATATTTTGTTATATTTGTATATATAAGTAAAAATCAAACACGCCAACAACATTTGATTAATTGGGATAATTAATACACATTGAACCGGTTTGTAAATACCATCCGGTCCATAATGGTTTAACTGGTTTTGGCTGGTTCAAAATGGATGAACCCAATTTGTAATGCATAATGGTACTATAAGTAAAATCGGACCGAATCAAATTAAGTTCAAATCTCCGGTTTCTGATCAAACTGATCGGTCCGATTATGATATATAACTACGTGATAAACTATGTAAATATAACGTGTAAAATAACCGATGATTGAATGAATTCGACCTTAAATTGTAAACCTAAATTGTTTATCATATAAATGGTGTAAACATTAAAGAAGAATATTATTGAAGTAAAGTTCAATACACGGAAATTTTGAGAGAGAGAGAAAAAATTGAGGGAGAATTTTTTTTTTTCTGGTTTAGAGAAAATAGGGAGAGGAAAAATTAGATTGAAAATGAGATGCAAATTTTATACAAAACAAAGAATGCTTGAACGCTTTCTCGTGAATTTTTACATATATCAAACAAAGGAAAATGAGACTTTTGTTTCCTTATTGGGTGTTTTGTGTCTGGTTTTTATGCATTTTGTTGTGAGGATAAGAGTTGAACAATGTGGGTGAAATGTCACATGCATTTCTAGAATAATGTGTTGGTAATAGGTATGGGTGCACTTTGCATCGTCACCAGAGACTTTTGGATGTTCAAACACATGTGGTCATCTGCAGAGATTAGAATGTTAGGCCCATTTGGTTTCCACACATTGATTGCATGCCTTTTCAAATATAATTAAACACAGACAACATCAAACCCTAATCATATATTAGTTAGGAAAACATGACCCTGCTAAAAGACCAATTAATATAAATGCATGTTTGGTAGTATGTATTATATACGTGATAACATTATTAATATCATGATGGTGTGTTTATTTCTAAATAAGAAAAAGTATTAATAATGCAGGGGGAGACAATTTACCTTTGAAAACTTGTATTAATAATATCGCTTCAATAGATGATATTATTTATATAGATATTAATAAGACTTCTAGGTGCAATGGTAGGCACTACTACAAGTTTGAACTTAATACCACGCTTATTTTAAAGTTTTAACCATGTTTGTCAAGCGTGGTGAATACGACCGTCGTAATTGGTAAAGTACAGAGCGTGGTAATAGAGTACAGACCAATTACCACGCTTTTAAGCGTGGTAATAGCACTACTACAATTTAGTGTCGGTGGGGTACCTATTACCGCACTTTAAAATAAAAAGCGTGGTAATAGGATACACATAATAGAGTTACCCTATCACCACGCTTCTAAGAAGCGTGGTAATAGAGGATTGTTTTATTAAAAATTTCAAATTAAATTACTCATTAGAAATTAATCCAATTTTTTTTTCTCAAATCCAAGATAAGTCCAAAGACTAAAGTTAAATTAACTTCAATTCCAAGATCAGTCCAAATTTGATTCCATATCAACTCAAGCCTCAAGCCTCAAACCTCAAACACATTCATTCCGGCATTTTAACTTGATGAAAGATGAACATTGACCTTCCAGTTTTAATATTAAAATAATATAAAAAATAGCACTATCCCAAATTCATTCCAACATTTTCGACAACGAGATGGGTAAATTAGAAACACCGGCGGCAGGCTACATAACTCCCAACCTGTCAAACAACAAAACTAAATGAATGATGTAGAAATAACACAAGTAGAAAAATGAAATTCATTCAGACATTTTGACAAACACTTGGTGTGTAGGTTCAATCGATGACTTACCTTGTAGGTTCAATCAACTAGCAGCACCATAACTAGCAGGAGCTTTCCATGTGATGCAGAATTAGAATGTGATTTTGCACGAGCTGTTTGTAAACCACAAGAATTAAAAAGGGTGAGACATGTCAGGCAATATAATCAACACATACAAAGAACACCCATAACTATGAACAAATAGAAATTTTTTACCACTGCACAAAAAAAATACTCAGAATCTCTCCGACTTCTTCTCTTTAGCTTCATCATCCAAAAAAAATCAAAACAGAGCAGCACCAAAAAGTAAAAGCACCGACACCATTCAACAACAACATGAGACGATAAAACCCCACCAACATCATTGGACATGAAGCAAATATCTAGTTTTGAAGCAAATCAGACCATGAAGAAAGGCGGATCTGAGGCGATAGTGGCTGATCGACGGGTCGGCCCCGGTAGTTGAGGTAGTTACGGATTCGATCTATGGATCGGACTATATTTCTGTAGATCGGACTGGATCTCGCGTGAATCGACTCCATGGCTTACCTCCTCTGGAGAGACTGAGCTGTGTTGGATCGGAAAGAGAAGATGGCTGATGGATCTAGAAAGAAGCTGACATGGCTCGAAGCTTTCAGATCTGTGGTTGGCTCGCGCTTCGTGAGAAAGAGGAGATGAATAACGAAAATGTAAAGAGGAAGAGAGAAGATGGTGATAAATGAATAATAATTTATGTCATTTACCACGCTTCTTTAAGGAAACGTGGTAATTGTGAATAAGTATGGAAATGGATGAATAAGCGTGGTAATAAATTGTTGCATAACTGTTATTATTAGGCTTTATGTGTAGAATACGTGGTAATAAATATGTTATTTTAATTAATTATTTTTATTTTGTACTAACCACAATGTTTTTTAATAGGAAGCGTGGTGATAGGTTAAACCTATTACCACGCTTTTTAGATATAAGCGTTGTAATAGGATCTCCCTAAACAGTCACCATTTAGGTGAGAACCTAATACCACGCTTTGTCATATAATATACTACGCTTTTCAGAGTAAGCGTGGTAAAATATTAAAGCGTGGTATTATTTAATTAACCAATTACCACGCTTTTCAACAATAAGCGTGGTAATCGACTAATCAAAAACGATACCATCTTAGACATTCAACCTATTACCACGCTTTTCATCAACAAGCGTGGTAATAGGTTGAATGCCAAAAATGATGAGTTTTAGCTGTTATTTATGACCACGCTTTGAGACAGGAAAGCGTGGTTATAAGTAACGATCAAAATCGCTACCGTTTTAAACTTAACCTATTACCACGCTTTTCTTTTCAAAGCGTGGTAATAGATTATGCCCCAATCGCGGCTGAACCAATTACCACGTTTTATGTGATTATTTACCACGATCATAATAACAAGCGTGGTAAAATGTTAAAGCGTGGTAATTGGAAACGTGGTAATAGCCAAAATCTGTAGTAGTGAGGGCAAATGAGATTAGTTCAATCAAATGTAATCATCTAAGTATTCAATATTTTTGTTCAATAAGTAGAGATATCATATAAATTGTAATTGTAGACATCATCAATCATTGTTTGTCATATGACAATTTAAACAGAGATACACATGACAATTCCCAATTTGAAATATGATGATACTGAGTTGATCATTTGCTATAATAATAAATGGTAATACTGGGAAATACCCAAATGTATAAAACAATCTATTTTTCTTATCTTTTGAGTTAGGTTCATAACTTTTCATTTTTATAATCAAATTATTCAAATGACCATGTGACACATTAATTAGTGATATATAAGTATTAAATCATATCTAACTAACTAGGGTATGCTTGTCAACATAATTCCGGTTAGTGATATGAAGTTGATTTGATCATTACATGTAACTTTCTGATAAGACTATGCATAAAATCAAACACTTGGGGGTATATCCAGGACTTTTAAACTTGTTTTTTTTTTTCTAAATTCGTTTTGTTACCACTGATAGTTGAGTGTTGAGTTAATCTCTCAGACAAACATATATTGGTCTAATTTGAAGGATTCATTAAGCTTAGTCAATGATCAGGTTCTATTCTCAGCTAGGATTTCAGTTCTCGTCACTCACTGCCACCATTATCAAAGAACATAAGATACACTTTAGAAATCTCTCGATCCAAATTGGACACTCTTTGTCAGACAATTTAGAAAACCAATTCCAACCATTAAAGGCACAACAAGCAATCGGAAGACCGTTATCATCAAGAAAAACATACACCAATAATTTCCAACTGTGTCATCTAATATAATTTGAAGAAATCTTCTCTCAAACAGGATTTGTATTTTATGACTATTTTTTTTATAGACGAAGAAACGACAACGTTTCATATGGCAGAAATTTGGTGGGCTGCCCTGAATTTGAATCCGGCAAATTAAATGTCTTAATCGATATTAATTATAAATGGAGCCATATATTTCAACGGGCCCAAGTTTGAGCCCAACGTTTCATGACCGGGCAGGTAGGCAAGGTTTCAACCCAAAGGCCCAGTTGACCCGTGACCCATTTTTGGATTTGAAATGAAAAGTTGTATTTAGCATGTAATGATTTTATTTTCATAAAAATTGAAATGTTGCTTTCCTGTCTACCTATTCAATTATTAACCTATTTATTGAATAAAAAAAATTAAAAGACAATGTGATTGAAGGAAATAAAATTAAAATACAATATGAAAAGAAATAGAATTCGGTGTTGCTCAATTATTTATTGTCAGTTCTGAAACGATGTCATTTAGCCGTTCTAATATAAACAGCTCGCGTGCTTCCTGCCATTTTTACCGCCATATCAACATTTAGGCCATTCGATTTAGAATCTCGTCAAACAGCTCTGATTGGAATCCTGAACTTCAAACTTTTGAAGTTGCTTAGATTTTGAATCTCATGAAGCACTCGACCAAGGAAGGAGTGTGGTTCATGATTTGAAGTGGCTCGATTCCGAATCTCGTGAAGCACACGGCTATAGAAGAAGTAACTCATAATTTGAAGTTGCTTTGATTCTGAATCTCGCGAACCGCCTAACATTTTGTTGATGTTCTATTTTTTATAATTCAAATTTGATTCTGCATATTTATGTGTGTTGTTTTGGATTCATTGTTATTGTTAGGTTTGATGCTCTGCTTTCATATCAGAGTAAAAATGACGGAGAAAATTTTTTTTTATGTTAAAATGGCTAAACGGCTTCATTCAAAATTGACATCAAATTGCTGTGCAGCATCGGATCCTATTCTGAACTATGCCTACAATTAGCACTCACACATCATTATATCACGAGTACAATTCAAAATTAGAGGTGATTTAGTTTGCAAAAATATATTTATAAAGATTTTTATCTTAAGCAGTGAATCGAGTTTAATACAGCCTAAAATAAAAATATATACGACACTCCTTTGTCACCATTTATCCTTATTTTAACCATTCAAATGCCTCAATGTCTTGCTCATCCTTTCATCTTGAAGCATCAAATTCTCAAGAGATTTCCGCAGAGGGACAGGAAGAGTACTAATGCATTTGATCCCACCATAACTATAAAGCTTATATAACAAAACATGATTTTTGTCGAAATAACTTGTTGTCTCTCTAGCTAGTGGCGGATCCATTTGGGGTAGTGCGGATAATCGTCCTCCAACTCCAATTTAAAGTACTTTTATGCTGTTAGAAAAAAATTATATTTTTTTTATTTTTAATTTAGTCTAAGTTTTAATTTTGCATCTCAAATTTAATCCAATTTGTAATTTTTATAATCAAAATCCTACCCAAAACATTTCAATATAGTCAATTTAATCCATAATACATCAAAATAACTAAAAATATATATTAAAAATAGAAAAATAATTAACACACACAACACTAAACTCAAAAGTCAAATCATAGTATTTAAATCGATCAAAAACAACTTAACTTTATCCAAATCTCTATCATATATTCCCCCACCTGTTGAAAGCCCGAAGCTACGTCACGAACGAGAAATTTTTTGGATGGACACAGTCCACACACCATGTGGACTGTGGACTCACCAATGGAGAGGTGCCACGTGACACTTTGACCAGCCATGTGACGCGTTGAAAAATCAAAAAATTCTTACAACCAATAAGAAGACGTCACGTGTCACTTTGACTTTACAAAGTGTCATGTGACATCTCCTTATTAATGGTGTCCACAATCTATGTGGAGGACCGTGTCCACCCAAATATTTCTTATCACGAACCGTGAAATAGATAAGGTGACAGATTCATCATTCACAGTAGTGTTCTAAAAATCCCCGTTTCAGACCGATTAATCGCTAGGCGGTGTTGAAACATTCTGCCTAGCCGCCTAGCTGATTAATTGTTCAAGATTAATTTTTTATGATAATAATAGTTTTTAAACATATATGTTTATAATTAATTATTAAATTAATTATTAATATGTATAACTCAGATTAATCGTTTGATTAATTGCTAGGCGTTGTGCTCATCGTCTAGCATCGCCTAGCGTTTTTTAGAACATTGATTCACACTCCCTTCCTAAACGGATATTGCTCTGAAGTGCTCCAAAACTTCCTCTACACATTACCATGAAGTACTCTGCTTTCATTATATATGGAGGAGAAACAACCTATGACTTGTGTCTCTTGATAATTAAATTAAACAAATTAGTTGTGCCACGTCCAAAAATAAAAAAAATATTTACAATCAATGAGTATAAGATAGATGTCATTTTGATTTTTCAACCGACACATGACAACGTAGAGTAGTCGAGCCTCTCGTATCTCTAAATCCTATGAAAAAAAAATCATTCCTAAATCCTAATCAAATCTAAGTTACCAGTCACACAGTTTTCCCATGAAAAGAAGAACTGGTTTTCGAACAAGGAGATAAGACCATGAGAGATTGAGAGTAGTCAGTCCAGCAATGGGGTGGACCTCGGACATATATGTTCATCGGCAGCACAGTGTCTGACAGGCCCGATACTTTCCGCAAACCAACTTACCCTTGCCCAACCACACATGCCGGTTTTACAATCCAAGAAACCCACCCTTGGATCCATCAGTTTTGGAAACTCATACCTGTCCTATGGGCTAGTTTTGGGTAATTTGCGTGAAGGAGAAATGATTAGCACCTGGAGCCAAATTACTACCGACCCCTTCATCTTGATAGTGAAGTCAAACTCATTATGGATCAGTTCACGGATACGTACGAGTCATTTTTGGGTGGTTAATATTCACCATGTGGACCATAGACCAACCACTTGGGAACTGCCACGTGGAGTTTGACAAAACGCAAATTCTTTGGTGCTCCGAGAGTGGGTGCTCCCAGTCCCGCAATCGAAACAATGTCGTTTTACTTGTTCCACGTTGAATACACCTCTTATGTTACGCGCTCGGTCAAAAACAACTATTGAATATATAAGCGCAACTGATGAATATGTTGAATATTCATCAGTTGATCTACTATATTCATTAATTGATCTGCTATTTTCATCAGATGATTTATATATTTATCAGTTGTGCTGCTATATTCATCAGTTGACCTGTTGTATTCATCAGATGATTTGTGCTTCTATATTCATTAGTTGTGCTTATATATTCATTAGTTGATCTTCTATCTTCATCAGATAATTTATTTCAGATAAGCAGCTGTATTCATCATATGAGTTGAATATTCATCAATTGTATTTTATAATCATCAATTTGCCTATATATTCATCAGTTGTAATTATATATTCATCAAATAATTTATATATTTATCAGTTGTGCTGCTATATTCATCAGATGAATTGTGTTTATATATTCATTAAATGATTTATATATTCATTAGTTGTAATTATATATTCATTAAATGATTTATATATTCATCAGTCGTGCTGCTATATTCATCAGATGAATTGTGCTTATATATTTATTAGTTGTAATTATATATTCATTAAATGATTTATATATTCATCAGTTGTGTTGTTATATTCATCATATGAATTGTGCTTATATATTTATCAGTTGTACCACTCTATTCATCAGTTGATCTGCTATCTTCATCAAATGATTTATTTCAGATAGACAGCTATATATTCATAAGATGATTATATATATTCATCAGATGAGTTCAATATTCATCAGTTGTATTTTATAAACATCAATTTGTTTATATATTCATCCGTTGTAAATATATATTCGTCGGATGATTTATATATTCATTAGTTAACCTGTTGTATTCACCAGATGATTTGTGCTTCTAAATTCATCAGTTGTGCGTATATATTCATCAATTGTGGTACTATATTCATCAGATGATTGATATTTGTATAAGATGAATATATGTATGCATCACTTGATGTGTATAGCAAAATGATGTCGTTAGTAAGAGTAGGTGCTATCGGTGCACCCAAGAGTGATTGCTTGACCAGTAACGTGGCACGTTGAAAAATCACACAAAATTTAAAATCAATGAATGTTTGTCACGTGTCATTTTGATTTTTTAACACGACACGTGGCATATTCGGCATATTCGTGAATCATGTCCACCCAAAAATTTCTCCTCAAACTAATGGGATTTAATGACTTTAACTTCACCGAATCTTAGGCAGCCTTGAATGCCCCCACCACCTGAGCCAGTCTGTCAAAAGTTGCCGCGGGCTCTAGAACACACTCACGCTCTCGGCCAGCACAATCTGGCACGTCAGTCTTCGTCCTATAAATTGAGACTCTGCATGACTCACTTTCTCCACACTCTTCTTCTCCACACTTCACTGGCTGTATAGCTCCTGCTGAGATGAAAATGAAGGCCGCCGCCTTGATCCTGCTCTGCCTTGTCCTCTTCTCATCCTTCCTCCAGACCTCCGCGGCCGGGTCAGGTGAGACGCTGCTCCATCTTTTCCGATACGTAGGTATGTCCTGAATTCTCAGCTGACATTTTCAGCTTCTCTTTGGGAAGGGTTCTGTGACTCCAAGTGCGCTGTAAGGTGCTCGAAAGCTGGCTACAAGGACCGGTGCCTGAAGTACTGTGGGATATGCTGCCGAGAGTGCCAATGCGTGCCGTCTGGGACTTACGGCAACAAGGATGAATGCCCTTGTTACAGGGACATGAAGAACTCCAAGGGGAACCCCAAATGCCCCTAAAACACCAGACCATCCTGGTTCCTCCGTGCTCCAAGTCAAGTCCGATTCCAGCTACATCTATGTATATACACTATACAGCAATAAACATAGATATGAGCATCTCTGTGGCCTATGTAAGTATCTATCGTGGACAGATTTGATGATCTGCATCATCTAATATGTCCAGCAGTTGCTACTGGATGAATTTTTCTGCTGTTGTAATAAATGGACATCATTGTACGACAATGGAAAAATTGTGCTCTGGGGCCAGACAGAGGTCCCAGGAGATACTGAAAACAACCTGCACAATGGCAATCATTCACCAGGTGCGGTTATGCATTAGATTTCAGACAAGAACATAAAAAACAAGCTGGCAGATATGCAGCACTGATACACATACATACAAGTTTATTCAACTGTGATTCAGGATACACAGATGACCATCAGACTCCTGTTCTTATTTCTACGCCAATCTATATGTAATCATTCTATACGGTACTAATGGTTTTCTAGTTGCAAACCGATGATACATGTTCCAGACATCTCATCATTCAAAAACCTGTATAAACATAGGAGGGTGAGTAATCAGACCTAATTGAAGATGGTCAGAGGATGCTAGGACCTTGGATCTTTATGGTTTGATTCCTTCAGTCAGGCTCTAATGTTCTGGCTTGTAAATAACCATAAACCAGGTGGAGTTTTAGGTTTGGGTTTGAAGCGGCTGAAGCTCTTGCTCCGATATCATGTGATTATCATCAACTGGCTCATACGAAGTAAATTGTCGGCTTTTGCTTCTCCGAATAAACCATATTGTGACAATTGACATGGAAAGAATGGCTAAAGTTATTATTACCCCAACAATTATTGCCAACATGTGCTGCCCCCACCAGTTCCTGGAAAGGCATGTAAAAATCATTCTGATCAGGGTATTGAAGTGAAATTCAAGAGAAATCACACATATTTACTGGAAGGACAAAAGTTAAATTGACAAGGGGAATACAATAAGATACAAAGTAACGATTCTGGAAGAAACAGGAATGCCACTGTAGTAAAGCCATCTGTAACATCGACCTAAAAATATAACTTGATGTCTGATTCATACATTAAGGGGGAGAGTGGATGACAGGTATCCTATATATGGTACTGAAAGTACTTAAATGGAGAATATCCTTTTGTATTCCTATGAATCTAGCAATGTCGATAATACGTACACTGAGAGTAGTTCTGGAGAAGGAGAAGCAGAGAAGAATGAGAAACCTTTTAGTACGTGGCTGAATCTTCCAATCAACCACCTGATAATTTCTGTAACTGTTGGGCAGATGCAGCTGACGAGCTGTTAATCGCAGAATTATTGTCTGGGATGGATGAAAATGGATTAGGATGAAACAGATAACTTCAGCCCTGTGCATATAAGAGATTATTAACAGCAATCTTACAGTGGCAGTCGCGGTAGGGAAGTAACTGGCAGGTTCAGCAGGGTATATGGCCCATTGAACGGATGAACTATTCTCCACTGAAGTGAAATTCAATAAACGGACCTAGAGAAGCAACGGGCAATTTTTAATAAATAACAGGGGTATGATCTGTAAATAGAACTGCATTATTGCTAGGTCAAAAATGCTGGCAAACAGCAACATGTGATTGTACAAGTACCCTACAACACCGACAAGACAGATTTTTCCGTAAGATTGCAGTTGCTCAGAAAATATTGTTAGTACCATCATGCTTGTACCTGTGAATTATCGACATTCAATTCATGAGCAATAGCCTCTGAAAGTTCACTGAGGTTGAGTTTTGAGCCGGAGTTATTTGTGCTGAACAACATATCAAAAGTAATGAAACCAATTCGCAATTCACCTGGACATCAAATTTCAAAGGGAATTATTCAAATTGCAAGGCATTTATGACTGTTGTATTTATGATGATACCAAGAATTGCAACCTAATATACCTGGTAGCCTCGTCTGTGGTGATCCACTAGTAGCTGGCTCAGGAGGCAAACTGACATCTTTACCTGTGCTGGATGACACTGTTGGGGGTAAAGCTGATACTGTTGGTGATGCCGGTGTTGCTGTAGGTGCGGGTTCGGGTGCGGGTGCGGCAGCTGTTGATATATTCAAAGTCTTCCACAGATTTGAGCAATTGGTTTTCCAGAAACCAATCTTTTCGCTTTCCCGATCATATGTCACAAGGGTATTACGAACAACTATGCCTAACAAACAATCCAAAAAAAATTAAATAAATACCATGTCTTGCAGGAGACCTTGATACATTCAAAACATAATGTAAATTGGGTAGCCCATCAAATCACAGGAAAAAGTAAGTTACCTCCTAAGAGAGTAGTAGGATCATTTCCATTTTGAAAGATTCCTAAGCAGTATGCACCACGAACTTTGGTATGCTGTACATGTCAGATGAATGAAGAATGAATCAGTGGTGACCGGTGAGTAATGATTAATTCAATTATGAAAGATAGATTTCAAAATAGTGACCGATATACCCGAAACAAGTAGTTCTCTGGCGATAACAGTACTTTCTGCCCATTACCAAAAACCAAGGAAACCTCTGGGAAGGTCTTCGACAATTCAGACACATTGCTGATCATAAACAAATACAAAACGGATAAAGGTGGAATACACAAGTCCAACAAATGACGAAATAAGTAAGGCATGTTCAACACATATGATACCTTCCAGCACCTGAAAAACAAATGTCATTAAAATTTGAATCAGGACCATTGATCTGCTTCAGATTAGGTCTTTCCTTCATAATCTGCATGTACATTTCAGAATCGTGATTCCAGAGTTCAGCATAAGGAAATGAGGCATTAGTAGGTTTATACGTAGATTAGATGCAAAACTGATCATTGTGTTGTTTAGTAAGTTGATGCAAGCAAACATGTAAGACTAATTTTCGTCCAAGACATCCTATTTGACACAGCAACCACATATTTACGCTTGTAGACTTCAAAGCCCTTCGTGAACATCATGTTACTTGCTGAAGAAAAAAAAACTACAGGAACATCAATCAACTTGATGATCCCAGGAGCAAACATTAAAGAGGTGAAACTAGTAAGGCTGTACTCTGCATAAACAAATTTCAACAAGAAAACATGAATCCAACAACCATAAACAATTAAGGTTGTAAAGAATCACAAGGACAGACGAAAGTAGGCCAATATAGCATGAAAGCAACCAAAGATCTACATAGTAGCTGGTAATTGATGCCAACGTCTTAACAACATATGCATATTATAACAGTGGGCGAACAACTTTTCTAACGGTAACTGTCACACAAATATAGATTCTAACCAAATGACAGTACATAGCCTGCAAGACCCAGTCACCAGATTGACGCCTATTCCTTAACAACAAGGTCCAGAAGCAATATAACAGTGAAATGATGACTTACCGCATTCTTGAAAGCTATAAAGGCATCTTCAGGAAGGTAGGCATATGTAGTACCGCTATCCAAGACAGTCCCATACTTCCCATCAAATATTTTTGGGCTGATACGTAATGGCTTCCCAGCAACATGCATTTCTTTTAAATCTATATTGTAATAGGGACTGTTTTGCATCCCTAAAGGAAATATGTGAGAATTTGGGATTTGATACTGAACAAGCATGTTCAATAACAAAAATACACCAAAAACCTCACCTGCGGTAAGGGTCTGATCGAGTAAATGCCATATTGGGAGGAGGTGGAATCTTGCCAAGAATCATTGCTCCTCCAGTTGTACCCATGCCACCATAACATAAAGAGAAAGAATCGCTGATGGCACTCTTCTCAACAAGTTGATCCACAATGCTAAGCTGACCACGACCCAAACCCACAATGCCATCAGCCCGTTGAGTATAGAGATCACCAGTCTCCACATTTTCACACCCGAAAACCAAACGTTGAGGCACAAGTTGGCTCTCATTCCCAAACGAAATCAAGTCCTCGCCAAGAACCCCACTGGACGAACTCATTTCTGCATAACGCCTATCGTAAATGCAGTACTTTCCCTCCATATCACAGTTACAGTTCAGATCGCACTTCACTGGTTCATATGTGTTTGATTTGTCTGGTTGGAACTTTGGATCCTGCACGCTAAACGAATTAGTTCCATTGAAATGAGATAAGAAACCAACACATTCTCCTTTCCAAAGATACAAAATGTCACATAATATTGAGATAGCAATGCAAGAGAAACCAGCTCCTTCAGGCTCACATCCACAGCTAAGCAAAACTATGAGCTGATCAGCCTAGTACCCAAAAGGTAACTGTTTCCAGATACGAATTCATGACCAGCAAAGTTTATCATAGCCCAGCACATTTCAGCTTCACCAACACCAAAATAACTAAAAGAAAACACATTTCAAGGCATGCGGTACACCAACATGTCACCAAAATCTAGCATGTGCCTCTTCAGCATCTAAGCCAGCCTAACTTCATGAAAATACCACATCTAACTCATCACCCCCAGTAAAACTACAACACCAATTAAAACAGACACAAGCAACACATCAAGTAGCAACTTTCAAGTTTCAACCCCACCTGATGCTTCCCACACTCCTTGCAATTCGAGCAAGGCACATATGTCACAGTGCTTCCCGTATCCACAATCAACGCAAACTCTTGCGGTGGCGTCCCTATCCACAGTCGAGTCGTATAGTACCTGCCAACCACCTCAAAATTCTCAACAAAAAATCACAATATATATATATATATATATATATATATACTCCCTCCGTCCTCTAATACATGTCGTTTAAGGTTAATTTGAGTAGATTAAGGTGAAGTTAATGCTAGCGGTTGAACAAATTTAATAGGTAGTTGGTTAATGATTTTTTAAAAAAGTTTGTGCAAAAAGTAAAATTGGTAGATGATTATTGGTGAGGAATGTATTCTTTATTGATTATGATAATGAAGTGATTAATGTTTGACATTTTAAGGTAGTTGTTGATATTAAATACGCATTGAAAATTGGTAAGTGACAAGTAAAAGTGGACAAAAAAATTCGGTTAAGTGACATGTAAAAGAGGACAGAGGGAGTATATACGATCAGGAATAATCCGAACCCGTCTGTGAGCAGATTATCGTAGAGCCGCATACGCGCGCTGTCCTTCCGACTCGCCGCGATCTGAAGCCTCCGTTTCTCTGACATCCCAGACGCATCGCGCCGCTGCAGCGACGCGTTCGGCGACGAGTGGTAGAGCGGGAGGAGCATCGGCGGTGGAGCGGAGTTGCCGTTCGTTGCTGCTCGTCTGTGATCCGCGGCGCCGATCAGGAGATGGCGGATGATTGACACGGTGAGGAGGAGGGTGAGGAGGATCGGAGCGTCGAGCATCGGCCTGGTTGTCGCCATGGATGATCGGAGTCGGAGAAGCGGTTGGGGAAATGTAATTTGGATTTGGATTTTCTAACAAATTGGTAATGATGAAGTTGTTACTCCTAATTACTTGGATTTAATTAATTTAGTGCTCACGTCACCGTCTTCTGGGCGCAAATTATTGGGTGCACTAAGAGCACACATCTAAATAGGTGTTTTCCTACCAAAACAATATAGTTTTGATTTATTTTTACTAAAGCGCTCGTTCCTCTCTCAAATATTCCTTCTGTGCTCTTTAACATGTCCTTAATCGAATTTTTTATTCACTTTTACTAGTCATTTAATAATTTTCAATCCGTAATTAATATCAACAACTACCTTAAAACGTCAAACATTAATTATTTCATTATAATAATCAATAAAACATCCCTTCCTCACCAATAATAATCCACCAATTTTACTTTTTCAATAAATTTTTAAAAAAAAATATTAACCACCTACTTATTAAATATGTTCAACCACTTGCATTAACTTCATTTTAATCTACTCAAATTAATCTTAAGCAACATGTATTAGAGGATGGAGGGAGTAAACAATAAAAAATAAAAAAGTCAAAAATTTAGAAAAAATCAGAAAAATTAAAAAATATATTATCTTGATTTATAAAAATTCAAATAAAAATTTATTAAATAAATTTATTATTTTATATTAATGGTCATTTAATTTTAACTATGTTTATTGGATGATTAATTCAACATATGAGTTGATATGTTCATCAGATGAGCTATTATCTTCGTCAGATTTGATAATATGTTCATGAGATGAATAAACTATTTTTAATGAATATAAAAATATAAATTTGTGAAGTAATTATTTTTATTTTTTATTTGGATTTTTCTTTTAAAATAATTTTTTTTTCTGATTTTTTATTTTTTATTTAAGGAATAAGAAGATGTATTAATAAAAAAGACATAAAACGACGTCGTTTTGAAGTAAGAGCAATCATCTAAGGGTATGGGTCTTTCGTCGAGTGATAAATGTCGAAGTCGCCCCCGGAAAGGATTTTTCATTACGATTGACTCCTAAGATAGAGCTAACGCCGAAAGAAGTCTGCCTTTTAAGCTCTCATTTGCCTCGATTTTTGTTTAAACTTATAGCTCGTAAACTAGGCTTTATAAATAAATTTTCCGAGGGGTTAGTTATTTCATAGATAGGTAAGCCGATGTTGTTGCATTTGCATTTGCAGTTCCTGTCTTTCTGTCTTAACCTAGCGCAAGGGCTATAAAAGCTCCTTGGAGGTGGGGTACCGGTCGTGAAGGGCGTCCTTCTTTCTAGCTTGAGTTATTGATAACATAAGTAAGCAAATATCCTTTCTTTACTTTATAAGTAAGGGCCTCCTTTCTGTATGACGCCTAATGACTTCCACCTAACCTGATGGGAAGGAGTGAAGAGCGGGTGCTAAACAAGGGGTTCAGAGGTGGGGTAACTTGTATGACTCCGGCTTAATGGAATAACAAATACAGGTATGGGACCCCTAACCCCCCAAGGGACTGAACGAGCGATGCTTGGAAAGTCTCACGAGTTGAATGTCTTCTGCAGCTCGGCCTATGACACCTTTTCATTTGCTTCTCTTCAATGGAAGTTTGATTGTGCTGTCGGTCCACTCATGAGTGATTGTTTGTGGATTGTTTCTCCAAGCAGAAACACTCAAGTGCTGCCAAACCTAGCTAAAAGTTTTTCTTCAGTTATATACATATAGGTTTGGTGAGTGATTTACTATGTTGTTGGTATAGGCATCATTCACCTCGTTTAATAATGACAACTTCACAAGAGAGTTGTTGAAGCTTCTCTCTGGTTCTCCCTCTCAAAACTATCAAACCCTTATACGCAAATGGAGGTCACACAAGTCTTCCTTTTCGTTTTCATCATGTTTTGCAAACGTGATAAAAATCTTATAATAAGTGTAATATTAAGCGCAAAGTTGTAGCAGTAACCGTCTTGTGAAAGTGTGTTATAATTAGAGGCGGATCCAGAAAAAAATATTAAAAGGGACAATTTATCAAAAATTTATATTTTGTGAGTATGCATACGATATATTTTTAATGTTTGAAAATCATTTTAATTTTAAAAGAGTTTTTTCAGACAGTTTTTTGACTTTATAACCTGAAATAATGTAACATACATATATATATAACTAAAAAAAATTGAGTAGGATCATATGACCCTAATCATTAACATATGGATCCGTCATGGATTTGAATAAATATAAATTGTGCTAGTGAAAACGATACAATTTTGGTTCAAGATCACTTTAGACGACGTTTTTTTTACTAAAAGCATCGTTCATATGCTAAACACAGTCTAAAATAAACATCGTTAAAAGCCAATTGTGAACTAATCCGAATCAAAATCTTGGAATCCTTCATTCTTCTTTCCATTCCTTAAAAGCCAAATTGAAAGTCTTGGGTACTTCACTCTCCAACATTGTGAGTTGCCCTTTCATAATCCCATATTCACCTACAGTTGAACCAAATCATGACAACTCCAAAATAATAACCTCCTCAAAACGATAGTTATAAAAACCGGATCGAATTGGCCAGTTCAATCGATTGGATTGGAAACTAGACCGATTAAACCGAAAATTGATTTATGAAATTGTCATTAATATACATACACCTTATCTTATCTTATTAATTTGCTAAAATTGAAGCTTGGGTTAGAACTCAGCCCCCAAAAAGTTCAAATATCGTATATCTTCCAACTGAGTTACCAAATCATATTTACTTATTATGTAATAATTTTATATAATTTATGTCCTAAATTTCTTATATATCAAATTGGACAGACTTCAAACGGTGAATCGGGAACTGGATGCTTGACCGATTCGATCATCGGTTCGATTTTTATAACTGCTCAAAACCGTGGGTTGCTCCGCTCCTCAAAGGAGTGTGAACTTCTCTTCAAAAATCTAATTTCCGAACCCAATTTTTCAGACACGTCTCGTGGAACCTGAGCGGTGTTCCAAGACCGATTACAGCAGATTGGATTTTTGTAGTCAGCACTAATTTTGTATATATCTCTGATGAAGTGGTCGTTGCAGAATAATCGACATGATGATGTGCTAACCACCATGAAATTTGCTCATGTCTCTAATGTCCTATCTTCCAATGGGTGTCACGATTTTATTGAATCAAATTTATGTAGTACATATCATTAAAGATGTACAAGATAGCATATATATGATACATAATAGGTATGAGTGTTCATAATTGTTACCAGGTGAGTGGAGGGTGATATTTTTATTACTGACTAGTTCGAGAGCGCGACAGACACTATAGTGTTATTATAGTAGATAAGAGGTTACACACTCTTTCTATTTTAATAATGTCGTAATATTCAGAGAAAATCATCTCACACGCATTTTTAATATTTTCATACACATATTGTATTATTAGAGCTCAATTTAAGATATTAGGGTTTTTAACAACACCCAAAACTGCTAAACTAACACTCTAGTGAATGTGAATAGTAATTACCCTATTAAGTTGTACCTGCTCTTATTAGGGCATTCACACTGAAACAAATTTACAACGAGGTTTGTGTAATGCAAAGCATGATTTGTGTCATGCCACCTCATTATTATTTTTATAAACTATCTTATGAAAAATCTATCACTCATATTGAAACAAATCTTAAATACAACTTCCTTTCAAAAAAAAAAAAAGACTTCACATACAACTTTGTCTAAACATTATTATAATTTGATTTAATAATTAGAAGTAACATAAAGACGGCGTTTTTAAGTTAGACATAGGAAGCACAATAAAAATAATTTATAAAAAATTAAACAGTAGACGATTCTTTTAACTTTAAAGCTTCGTATAAAACCCAACTCATGTAACTAAAAAGACTTTAGACATCGTTTATTACTTAAAAAGCATAGTTTAAAATCTCTTTATATAATGGATGACGCTTTCTAAAAAAAACACTATCTAAAGTCTCTTGTTATATAATAAACATCATTTTCAAGTAATAAGCGTCGTTTAAAAACGGTATTATATATGTTAAAAGATGAAAATCAATTCTCTACATGTAAACGAGCTATATATCTAAAATCTGACATGAACCACGTGGCAAAACTTGAATGGGTGCCAATATCGCACATGAAGCTTGTCTACCTTAAAAAAAAATGTTACGGAAAAAAAACATTCTAATACTGATGCATGTGACATATACCGACGTGCTGAATGAACAAATAGAGTGATTCCAAACCTAAGGGTTCCCCACGTGTCACACCTCGTTCTTGAATGATTGTTACGTACCTGTGTACGATTTAGAACATGTCTGATCACAGCTATTAGCTGTGATATATGGATCTTTATTTCGTACAACAAAATTAGTTTACCGTCATTTAATATAGGGTGATATTTAATCTAAAGTAATAGTTGTTTTTATCAAGAATCAGACAGTTTTTAATTTCAAAAATCAGTCATACATATGCCAGGTGATGAATGAATATTAAAAATAAAAATATATTATTAATCAAAGTTGTAAATTATTTGACAGATCTAGATCATAATCAGTAATATACATTAATTGAATATTGTATAACTACTTGAAAGTAACCGATCAATAACGTCACATCTGGCTCTTCAATTATTAGGTGATGGAAATTAACCGTCACATCTTGCTCTTCAATGATTGAATGATTTCGCTCGAAAATGATATTATTTTACTTATTTTTTATTAAAACACTTCACATTTTCTTAAATATGATGAACATAGCAGCTCATAAAACATATTATTTTATGAACATATATTATCTCTGATGAGTATAAAGATCATCTGATTAACATAGCAGCTCATCCGATGAACATAACAACTCATATGATTAACAACTCATTAATTTGAGACAAGAATGAATGTTTTAATGAAAACGATCCAAAAATATGTTGTTTTCAAACGAAGTATGAGTGCTCTCGGTGCATTCAAGAATTTACGTATCAATCCAGCAGCGGCAAGATTTTTTTAAATAGGCTTAGATTCATTGCCCTCATCTAATCACAACTTCACAGGAGAGTTGCTGAAGCTTCTTTTTCAGCTTCTCCCTCTCAAAACCACCAAACCCTAATCCGCAATGGAGGGCACACAGCTCTTCCTTCTCGTATCTACCCTCTCTCTAGTGCTTATCCTAACTAGGGTTTTTCGACCCAGATCCGATAAACGCCAGACCCCGCCAAGCCCTTCATGGCTGCGCATCTTCCACCACATATTCTGGCAGAGAAACACCGTCACGGAGACATTTACACGCCTGGCCGATCGATACGGCCCGATCATCTCTTTCTCTGTCGGCTCCGTCGATTTGGTTGTGGTCTCTTCTCCGGAACTCGTCCATGAATGCTTCACCAAAAACGATGTTGTGTTGGCTGACAGGCCAGGCGGCTCAGCCATTTTGCGGGTGGATGGCCAGCCCATCGTGGCCACGGCTAGCTACGGCCCCCTTTGGCGCAACCTTCGCCGCCTCGCTGCTCAAGTATGACTCTGGTTAAAGCAAATTATATTCGCCATATTTAATTTCTCCATTCTTTTCTTTTCAAACTTTTCTCATTTTATATTTTTAATATGTGGTCGTTGAATATAAAGCGTCATTTTCTAATATACCCTAGTTGAAGTCTCGATTTTCGTGAAAAAAAATCACAGTTTCAAATTGATAATTTCATACAAAAATAAAATCGCGGTTTGAAGTTGCGGGTTTCTTAAAATCGCGGTTCAAAACTATGATTTGTGTGTATTCTAAACCAGTGTTTTTATCGAAATCAAAACCGCAGTTTAAAACTGTGGTTTTTTTTAATAAAAACGCGGTCCATAACTACGATTTTTTCGAAATATGATAGATTTAAAAATTAAAAAAATGATAGGATAGTATGGATATTAAAACTTGTAAAAAGGATAGTTTTACAAAAATCCATTTTATATAAGTTAGATAAACATAGGCAAAACGTCATTTTGGTTTCCTTCTTTCTTTTTAAAAGTTTTAGGGTATATAATACTAGATCCTAGACCCTATAGCCCTACAAAACTAAATCCTAAGTCTTAAAAAAAAATCTTAAACTCTTAGGTTGTGTTTGGTTTAGGGAAAATTTGGCACCAACAAGGTGTTGCTATAGTGGTCTTGCGTGTTGTCTAACAACCACAAGGTCTTGAGTTCAAGCTATGTTGGTACCGCATTTACGTTTAGATACGCTGGAGGTGCGCTTGAACTGGCCACCCAGTGAGTATGAGCGTCACTATCAAGGTGGAATGGGTGTAGGCCCCTGACCACCGCAAAAAAAAAAAAAAATTGGCGGAAATTTGATGGAAAATTATTTAAAAAAATTGTTTAGTTTAGATGGAAAATAAGAGAGAAATAAAATTAGATGGAAAATGTGATTTATATCTCTAACAAATCAATTCAATCAAATTCAATGTATTTCAAACAAATAACCAATTTTTGAACAAATTCAATGTATCAAGTGATGAAAGATTGATATTTTTCTACATATTTTCCATAAAATTTCCATGATCTTGGAAAACAAAATGGATTCTTAACAATTTTTTATATTTTTCTTATGAAACCAAACAAGAAAAAAATAGATGTCATCCTCCAAAAATTTCATTTCCTTTCAATTTTCTCTCAAACTTTCATTTCCACCATATTTTTCTTAAACCAAACACAACCTTAGTGTCATAAACTTCAAGAATCTTAAAACTATAAAAGCCTAAAACCTTAAAATTATAAAGACAGGGAAAATTTTAAAATCTTATAATTAAAGCATCTTATTAAAGTGGAACCTGAAAATCTTAAAACAAAAAAAATAAGCAAAATAATAATATTTTAACATTTATTACCTAATTAATATAAAATATTATGAGATTTTTTATTTTCTCTTACATTATACTAGATATTCAAATAATGCATTAGATGTTATAAGCATTATAATAAATAATAACATGTGACACATGATAGATTAAAAAAAGGACAATAAATACATACCGGTTCTGAAGTTTGGCCCTTATGGGCCGAAGCCCGATATCCATCAGTTGCTCACACTCGTGTTAGTAGACGAAAATTATGTTTATAAAAAAAGCCACAGCAATGACAATTTGAACTTCCAACCTACCCTCACTTCGTTAACAAGTGAATTAACTGATGAGAAAATTTTTAAAAGAGGTTCTGAACTAATTACATTTATTCAATTACGGTCATAATTATTTAAATGTCTAAATAGAGACAAAAAATAATTTGAATTTATATTTTAAATTAAAATTTACAATTGCATTCTTTAACTAATAATACTATATGATTTATATTTTGGTGCTAAAATGACATTGTTTTTTTTTGTCAAATTAAATAATATTATTTTCTTTACACAAAGAAACTCATAAATTTCATATTAAACTAACTCTAATACTGAACAAATTTGATAATATCAATTGTATTTAATGTATCAAATACAATGTGACATTTTAAATTAGTAAATTTTTTTTCTTTTTTCTGATATTTACATAGATCTGATCATAATTGGATAAATAACTATAGTTCAATGCATTTAAAATTTTTCCCATAAATGAATCTCATACCTGATAAATATATAGGACATGATATACTCATAAGATTCTAAAAACGTGATAAAAAATCCCACTTAAAACTTTTGGTCACAAGGGCATATCTCCATTCAAGGTTTGTGAAAAGATTTGTGTCAGATCACGAATTATTTTGTTTTGATGTGGAGCGTGGTTCGTGACAATTTAAGAGTAAACCGCTTCAACTGTACGAAGCAATTCGTAGTTAGAAAACATACGATATTTTTAAGTAAAAAATGTTATATATTTTATGAAAAGATTATATACGGCGTTTTTAATTTAAAAGAGTTGCATTTAGTTGTCGGGGCGGGCTTTTTACGACGTTTTTAATTTAAAAGGATCGTATATAGCCTAGATTTTTAATTAAATAATCATTTTATATACGACACTTTAACATTGAAAATATTTGTTTAATTATAATTAATTATTTAAATTATTTTTAACTGTTTATAAAGTTTTTGTCAGATGTATTTCAATTTCAATGAAAGATGTATAAAAAAGATTTATGAGAATTTTGAAATGGCATGACAAAATTCTAGATAGCATGACACTTTCAATCAAGGTACCCATTTAGAGGCTCCACAAGCTTTAGCCTGATCACATCCACCCCAACATCATAAAACAAACAAAGTGATGCTCGAGTAGAGAATGAGAGAAAGAAAGTATTTCAAAGAAAAAGAAAAGAAAAAAATTTGAAGGTGGGAAAGAAAAGTATAGATTTCTGGGTTCATAATAAATTTGAAAGGATATATAAGAGTAAAAATACTGCAAAACTACTACAATAACCATGCAAATAAAACTTTTCCTCCAAAATTCATACAAATTGGACGAAAAGAAAATGGGTGTTTTTTTTTTACTCCTCGAAATCCCCAAATCCTACCAATTCTTTCAGTGAACAAATTATGGAACAACTCTTTCCTCTTCTCTTCGATCTTCCCATTCTCTCAAAAAAAATCTCGAAAATAATTTGATGCATTTGATCAGTACGTTCTTTTTTATTTTTAAAATATTTCGTGCAGGAATTCCTCTCACCCTCTCGTCTCACTGCGTACAAGCAAGTGCGCGAAGACGAACTAAGATCTTGGCTCAAAACCATTTTCACCACCGGAGCCAGCCACACATGCTCAAAGGTGGAGATGAGGTCCAAATTCTCCGATTTGCTATTCAACACCTTGATGATGATGATCGTAGGGAGGAGAGATTTCGGAGAGGACAGCACCGGAGCTGGCAATAAATTTCTTCGTAATTTACATGTCATTACGGAAATGTTGAGCTCCATAAATTCTCTTGATTTCTTCTCGTACCTTTGCCCAACCCTGTTAAAAACTCTGGAGAAGAAAGTGAAGATGATCCAGGTTGAGATGGATGAGGTCCTCCAAGAGTTTTTGACTGAACATAAGAGGAATAGGTCGCTTTCGCTTGCTCAACCTCGACAAGATTCCATGGCGAATCCGCTGGTGGATACCATGTTGGATTTGCAAGATGCTCAGCCGGATGATTATAGCGACGAAACCGTGAAAGGCATGATACTCGTAAGTAATACTCTACTTGATTTCTTTTATCTGACACGTCTTACATGCATTAAATTTTGAAAGTAAATTATTAAAAGACATGATAAAACATTTTGATTCTAAATTTTTTATAAAAATTAAATACAATTATGCTACGGCGTTACTTATTTTCATAATGTTTATCATAATGTTGCATATAGAGAATGACGTGAAAAAATAGCATCCTCTAAAACGTAAAAGCAATTATTACTCCCTCCGTCCTCTATTACATGTCGTTTAAGGTTAATTTGAGTAGATTAAGATGAAGTTAATGCTAGAGGTTGAACAAATTTAATGACTGAGTGGTTAATGTTTTTATAAAAAAATTCGTGCAAAAAGTAAAATTGGTAGATGATTACTGGTGGGGAATGTATTTTTTATTGAATATGATAATGAAATGATTAATGTTTGATATTTTAAGGTAGTTGCTGATATTAAATACGCATTGAAAATTGTTAAATGACAAGTAAAAATGGACAAAACAATTCGGTTAAGTGACATGTAAAAGAGGATAAAGGGAGTATTTCTTAACCGAAAAATGATTCTATGGACTTATTTATTCAGGTCGGGTCTTTGATCCATCTTTTTATAGGATTCTGATTTCCAAATATTGGTCCGGTAAAAATTCGGGTTCAGATTTTAATAAACCTGTTATTTTTTAAAATAAACAATAATAAATTTATTTTGTAATAATAACATCCATTTTATTCAATAAATAAATAATATGCAATTTAGTTAGTTTTTGTATTTGAATTCATTTAAGTTCACTTTTAGGAAATTGGTCCAAACCGACCGTCAAAATCTAAAATTTCTTGCAGATTTGAATCTAGTCTAATTTCACTCATTTAACTTTATATGTATTCCTATTCTGATCCAAATTGATTGCGGTTTGATTCGATCTGATTTTGGATCGATGTAAACCTAATAATTAGTTTCAATCCCAATATTTTCAATATCTATGTATTCAATTTTGGTGCATAATAATACTAACATTTGTGATTTTAAATAGACATTGATCGTTGCGGGAACTGACACGGTGTCGTTGACTCTCGAGTGGGCTTTCACGCATATCTTAAACAATCCAGACTCCCTCAAGAAAGCTCGAGCTGAAATTGACGCCCAAGTCGGCACAAACCGGCTAGTCCAAGAGCAAGACCTGCCAAATCTCCCATACACACAATGCATCCTACACGAGACCCTCCGTTACACCCCCACCGGCCCTTTCCTAGTCCCTCACATGTCCTCAGACCGATGCACCATCGGAGGCTACGAAGTGGCGAAAGGAACGGTGCTACTCGTGAATGCATGGGCCATTCATCGGGATCCGAGACTCTGGGCCAGTCCTCGCACCTTCTTGCCTGAGAGGTTCAGGGGAGAGGAGGACGTGGCCCAGAGTCATAATAGTTGTAAATGGGTAGCGTTTGGGTTGGGGCGACGCAAGTGCCCCGGTGAGGCCATCGCTTATAAGATAATGGGACTGACGCTGGCCGCGCTGATCCAGTGCTTTGAGTGGGATCGAGTTGGGGAGAATTCGGTGGACTTGAGGGCCACCGAAGGACTTCTTCGTGCTAAGATGAATCCGCTCGAAGCTATGTGCAGAGCTCGAGTTGGCATGAAAGAACTTCTCCAAACACTGGAGTAAAGAATGAAACCTCAAGTTAATGGTTAAGTGTAACAAAGTTTGGCACTTCTTTTATTCTCTTCATGAATAAATCAATTTATTAATAACCTAACCTAATTAACTTGATATATGTTTTATCAATTTATCAGATATTCAACTTGATATAAGATCTTATTAAACATTACGATGATAGATTTCAATATGTTCGTATCGATTTTCACATAAATAACATATTTTTATAATTTTATAATATTTATATTTAACTATTTACGTTCAAAATTTAACACATAATATTTTAATTATCATATAAAAGAGGTTAGTGTGAGAGGGATTAAGTGTTAATTGGGTTGATCCTTATTAACTCGAATTTAATAGATACTTATACATTATATTTACATTAGAATTGAATTAATCTCAATAAAAATGATGATATATTGATTATTTTAATTAAGAAAAATCAAATTTGTTGTACGGAAATTAATATTGAAACTTAAATTATTTCACGCGTCAGATTGCATCAGATTAGATCCACTGTTCATATGGTGAACCGTCGTTTTAATTCAACAGACATCTGGGCCCTACATTGTTACGTTACCGTGAACAACCAACGGCTCAGATGAATCCACATACTATTACAAAAAAAACACAATAATTTCAAATCCCTATTTAATATTCGTCTCATTTTCCCAGAAAATCAAATCACGCTCTCTCTCCAAATACCCAAATCTCCCAAATCCCTAACTTTTCCGATTTCGCATTTTCGATCGACGACGATGGCTGAAGCGGAGGAGGCGGTCGCTGCGGCTAAAACTGGCGAGGTCGAATCGGGCCTGCCAGAGAAGCTTGAGAAGCTGGAGCTGGACGCGGCAGCTGCGAAGGTGGAGAAGCCAGCAATCTCGTTCAGCATTTGGCCGCCTAGCGAGCGGACTCGAAAGGCGATAGTGAACCGCCTGATCGAGAATCTGACGACGCAGTCGCCGATGTCGAAGCGGTACGGGACGCTACCGGCTGAGGAGGCGGCTGTGATGGCTCGGCAAGTGGAGGAGGAGTCGTTCACGGTGGCTGGAGGGGACAAGGCGGTGGATGATGATGGGATTGAGGTGCTGCAGGTGTATTCGAAGGAGATCAGTAAGAGGATGTTGGAGGTGCTGAAGGCTAGAGCGAGCAGCGGTGCGGATCTGGATAAGGGCGGGTTGCAGATCGAGGAGGTGGCGTCGACTGCTGCGCCGACCGAGGAGGCTTCTTCGGTGGATAATGAATCGAATTAGGAAGTTAGCGGGGCGCTGCATTTTGTGGCCGATCTGGTATGTTTTGGTTTGTGAGATGTTGCTGTCTGTAAATGTTCTTTTTGCAGATTGTGTTTGACATTTTTTCCCCTTGTTTTTACTCGTTTTGGTTTGCATTGTTGATTTGCTTGTGTTTTATGGAATGAATGTTTGAAAAGTTGTACTATAAGTAGATGAGAATGAAGTTGAAAATCCTGGTGGAATCAATGTAATTAAACTGCATAAAATTGATTGCCTTGTTGATTTGTTGGTTAGGTCTCTTTAGTTTAATAGAGGAAACTTACCTGTAATTACTTGAGATGAGTGTTATTTTATCTGGTGAAATTTTTTGAACTATTGGGTTTTCTACTATCTTTGGGTAGAGGCCTTTATTTCGATAGTGTTAAGGGGCAACCACGCGATGTTGGTGACTGGCTCAATCAGTTAAGTTGACGTGTGTAGTATTGGATCATGCTTGCTGTTATGAGTATTGGTATACTTCTTTATAATTACCAGAAGTAGAGTTTGCTCTCAAATGTTTCAGTTCGAGGGGCTTCTATCTACTTTTATATGACATGGCGGACTGTTTTATTTTGTTACAGTTTA